>JARPMJ010008662.1:0-32830 GCA_033366665.1 Phoxinus dragarum | reverse complement strand
CAGGTTTGCTCATGTTGTCTGTCCATATGAGCAGTGAGCGGATTAACTCACTGTGTGTGTGTGTGTGTGTGTGTGTGTGTGTGTGTGTGTGTGTGTGTGTGGTGTGTTATTCCTTAAAACGCATCTTCAATCACCAAAATTACATATTTAAAAGTTTTTTCTGTGACAAAAAAAAATGTCTTCATGCATTAAAATAGCTTGAATGTAACTACACCCTTGCCTTACTTAGTATACGCGAAACCATGAATATGCTAATTGGCCCCCGCCTCCACTCACTCACAAGCAGCTCAGACATCCACTCGCTCAACTTACTGAGGAAAACAATTAATATGATTATCCTTTTGCTTGAATATGTTATCAAACAGCTAATTATGTGTTGCTAACGTTACACAAACTATGTTCCCATTCGTCCCCCCCAAATTCTCAAATTATGTTGTACTTTAAAGTCTTGAATGAATGATATCTGCAATGCACACATGTTGGCTCTGTTGTGTTTCCCCTGAGGGGGTTATTGCTGCTCTTATCTATGCTAGTCTGCCCAGAACCACACCGCCAATCCAAACTGTGTGCTAACTGCCAACCGTATTTGACCACAGTGGTCCTGACTGAAAAGCATATAGTTCATCATAGTTCAACACCCGCTATATTGCTAAAATCTACCCCGATTTTTCATATCAACAGAAAAACATAGCGAGATACCCCTACATCAGAGTTAGTGATATGCTAAAGCCCAGCCCCCCTCGTGACGCGGTTGGTTACGTCAGAAACACCAGCGATTTCAAACCGTGTTTTGAGATGAGTCTTTGGTTCACTGCAGTTTTAAGCAGAAAATACTCCTATAGTGTACATATTTACACATGGTGTGTGTTAAAGCAGATTAAACACACCACATAGACACATAAACAACATTAAAAGCTGGATTTACACCACAGGGGAAAAGAAAAGAAAAGCCTGACGTGAAACAGAGCTGATAAAAATAGACACAAGTCTGTTTTCTCCAGACCCGCAGCGCGACAGGTCAGTGGCGGCGGCACTTCCTCAACTGGGTACCACACACACACCACCATCAGAGGACGACACATAACAAACACCACCACGTTATTCGTTCAGTGTTAACTGCATTTAGATGGCTCTCTCTGACTGATACCAGGCAACAGTACATAGTTTTGTTTTAAATTATAAAATATTGTTAAAATTCCTAAACGGAACAGAATGTAATGTTGGCATATTGTAAAATGATCTCAGATCTGGTCTCCTCTCAGACACTGTGAGCATGCTTGTGCCAGACGTCATTAGAGCGTGTCTCTCACACTCTGATACTGGGTTTTCCCAGCGAATCACATTAAGAGTAGCCAGAACACTTGATATGTGAAGTGAACCATGCTCGGTCTCCTATCTCGTTCTGAAGTCGCACAGCAAACACATCTGGGATCAAGTTTTAGAAAGTTGTACATAAACCTCAAGAATGGTGACAAATGTAAAGACATGAACTCTTAACATCACAACACCACAAATAACTAATAATAATGACTAAACAACAACAAAGGTGTGAAAAGTATTGCAGTGTTGTTCAGACAGCTCTGTTTGGGCTAGCGTGTGTCCAGCTGCTCCAGAAGTGTGTGTGCTGTCTCACAGCAGCAGACTCAACTCTACAGGAGCTAATCATGCTGGACGAGTACATTAAACACATGTTTCACACAGTGTACTGTACGCTGAGAGTCAGTTTAGTCATCATAAAGCTCATTATACTGCAGCTCTAGTGATCACAGGTCCAGTTCCCTCTAACTGTCAGAAGCCTGAACCAAACACGGGCTTTAAAGGTGAAGGTTAAAGGTCAAAATACCCCCCTTTATATGATGTCCAGGATTTTCTTCTGCGGAAGTTATGATGCCTTTGAACTGATTTGTGGGCATTTAAATAATAATACAATTATTAAATAAAATGGAATTAAAAAGACTGAGAGCCCTATTGTAACGCTCTGAAACGCAAGTATCAAACGCGAAACGCAAGTAATTTTGTGGGCGGATCCCGGCGCTGTTGCTATTTTCCCGGCGGGATAAATGCTCTTGCACCTGGCACAAATCTAAAAGGGGTTGGTCTGAAGTAGCTTCATTACTCATAGGTGTGGTTTGGGCGTAACGTGAAATAAACCAATCATACCAAAAATAGCACGAGGGAAGTCTTGCACCGGAACACACTCCTCTTTGCGCTTAACCGCCCCGCGAGCGCAAGTTCATTCCCTAATTTACCGACGTGCGTCTGTGGAGGGAAGAGTCCGCTGTGCGCGGGTGCAAAATAGCAATGATACATGCGTCAGTGTTCAAAGTCAATTGCGCTGGTGCAAGATAGGGCCCTGAATGTTTAAAGTCTCCCTGTGGTGAAAATCCAGCTTTTAATGTCTATGTGTGGTGTTTTTAATATGCTTTAAGACCAACCATGAGTGTGTGTGTGTGTGTGTGTGTGTGCTTTTGTTTATATTACATTGTGGGAACCAAATGTCCCCACAAGGATAGTAAAACCTGAGATCACCTCCATTGTGGGGACCAGCCAGCGGTCCCATGAGGGGAACGGGTTAATAAACATACTAAATTATATTTTTTCGAAAATGTAAAAATGCAGAATGTCTCCTGTGATGGGCAGGTTTAGGGATAGGGGCAGTTTGTGTGTGTGTGTGTGTGTGATGGGCAGGTTTAGGGATAGGGGCAGTGTAAGGGGATAGAATATACAGTTTGTACAGTATAAAAACCATTACGCCTATGGAATGTCCTCACAAGGATAGCAAAACACCCTGTGAGTGTGTGTGTGTGTGTGTGTGTGTGTGTGTGTGTGTGTGTGTGTGTGTGTGTGTGTGAGTGTGAGTGAGTACATGTTTTTCTATCCCGGTGGGGGACTTAAACCTGAATGCACACAGACTCATGGGGACTCGTGTCACTGTGGGACCTACATTGAGGTAAACAAGCTTATAAATCATAAAGAATGAGTTTATTTTTAAATGTAAAAATGCAGAATGTTTCCTATTTATTTATTTATTTGAGCATTAATCATTCTGCTCAAAAAGGAGAGGGCTGAAGCTATAGCTAATAAGCGCCCACCCCCAAAATCAAAACAGTACCACAATAGTACAAGGGAACATAAAGCAAAAACAACAAACTAACACATAGACAACAACAATAAATAGTACCAACAATAGTACCAGGAAACCGTACAAAAGCAACAAAACAAACATAAGAACAACATCAAAAAAATAGTACAACAATAGTACCATCAATAAATAGTACTACAATAGTACCAGAGAACATAATGCATAGCAACCAAACAACCACAATGTCAACATCAATAAGAAAACAAAACAACCAAAGATGATTATGTACACTAGCAATAATGATTGCACCTAATGCTAATTCATTTCTTCTTCTCTATATTGTTCAAAAATCTTTAGTTTGTATTTATACTTGAAATGATTGATGTTTTGAACATCGTTTCATCTCTATCTCTAAAATTATTCCACAATTGAACCCCCTTAACTCTAGGACTAAAACTTTTCAGAGTTGTACTATGTTTCTGCGTCCTAAAGTTTAATTCATCACGTAACTCATAACCACCAGTACGGTCTTGGAACCTTTTTGTATTTTACTTGGTAACAATTTGTACCTAGCTTTACATAGCATTTGTAATAATTGGTACTCAACAATGTCCTGAAACTTCATAATTTTAGATCTTAAAAATAATTAACTATAAAAATAATGAACCTGCCCATTCCTATGATGGGCAGGTTTAGGGATGGGGCAGTGTGTGTGTGTGTGTGTGTGTGTGTGTGTGTGTGTGTGTGTGTGTGTGTGTGTGTGTGTATGTGGTGTGTGATGGGCAGGTTTAGGGATAGAGTTAGTGTAAGGAGACAGAATATACAGTTTGTACAGTATAAAAAACCATTACGTCTAAGGAGAGTCCCCATAACGACAGTGAGCCAGACATGTGTGTGTGTGTGTGTGTGTGTGTGTGTGTGTGTGTGTGTGTGTGTGTGTGTGTGTGTGTGCTGTGTGTGTGTGTGTGTGTGTGTGTGTGTGTGTGAGTGTGTGTGTGTGTGTGAGTGTGAGTGTGAGTGAGTGTGTGTGTGTGTGTGTGTGTGTGTGTGTGTGTGTGTATGAGTAAGTGTGTGTGTGTGTGTACCTTGCTGGGCTAGGGTTGACCTCAGCATCCCACTCTTAGACCAGATCTTGAGCTGTCCATCTTCACCAGCTGACACACACACACACACACAGAAAAACAACATCCTTGTAAACAGTCTACTATGTAAATCTGACCTGTGTGCTTAAATTCAGCTTGTACCCATTTTACTTTTAATAATGTGAAGTAGTATAATCAACAAGGGAAGGGGGTTCATTTCTCAGTTGTATGAAAGAGATCAACACACAGGTTTGGACCAACAGGATCAGTAGAGGTCGGATCGAAATGAACTATCCATTTAATAGGATCAAAGCTCAAAAACACAACAGACACTTGTCATAGACAGGCTAAATGTTAATGTGTCATTTATAACAACTACTAGTCATCTTCATGAACACAACTTCCATTAGACGTGTCTGCTTTGATCCAGTGAGAGTGGTTTTATCATGGATGTGTGTGTTGTCTGAGTGTGTAGTGATGAACCTGTGATGAGCGCGGTCCCGTCATGATTCCAGCGTCCAGCGAGAACGGCTCCTCGATGCGCCTCCACACTCTTCTCTATGCGGCCCGATTTAGACACCAGGTGGAGTTTACCTGCACACACAATCCAGACACATCCTCTGATCACACACACACTAGATGAGTGGAGGACCAAACTCTGCATTATAGTGCTGTAAAGACCCATAATTCACAGCAAGAACCATAACTATAATGATACCTCTATTTGAATACTTCAGCGCTTTGAAGTCCGGTGGATTCTGATGATATTGTGTCGTTATCATTGCAGCTGTGATGTGGACTTCCCTATTCTCACAGAATAATTTTTTATAGTTGTAAAAAAACCTTTATAGTTGTAGTTATCATCCTCGTGTGAACGGGCCTTAAAGTCCCCCTGTAGCCAACCATTTTATCCCTTAAAACTCATCTTTGATCACCAAAATGACTTTTTTTTTTTGAATGTCTTAATGCCTTTAATATCTTGAATGTAACTCGACACCCTTGCCTCATTTAGTATGCGCGGTTCTATGAATATGCAAATGAGCCCCGCCTCCACTGACTCAGAGATCCACTGGTTGACGATCACATGTTGATGGTTACAAGGTAGTGTGTGACGTCAGAAACACCAGCGACTTCACACCGTGTGTTTGAGACTGTCTTTGGTTCACTGCAGTTTTAAGCAGAAAATACTCAACGATGCTGTCCACTTATGAACTTACACATGGTGTGTGTTAAAGCAGATTAAACACACCACATAGACACATAAACTACATTAAAAGCTGGATTTACACCACGGGGGGACTGTAAAGAAGTAATACATCACTGAATTGAAGGGATGACAGTATAAAGACAGACAGTCTATCATTGCAATTTGCAAATACTGAGTATTACCGATGAATGTGAAAGTAAAACATCTGGGAAAATTTGTGGGAAATATCAGCTTAACTGTCATGACAATATTGTTACATTGTTGTCATAAACACAAACTTTAATATAGTTTCTTAATGGGTTTTTTCTGGGGTGAAATATGACCTAGAAATTCAGCCGTAGACTTTTTAATCTGGCAAAACTCGCCACACTGTGCGTGCGTGTTTTCTCTGAGCCGATCAGAGCAGCGCTGCAGACACACCAGAGACAGATATCGAGGACGCTAGCCAGGCGTATACTGAGTGGCGCTGCACATTAGAAGAGCCCTGAGTGCTCTGTGTAATTTGTGGTCGGCTAAAACTGCAAATCAGCATGTTGCTGCCCTCCGCTCTGCTATATTTAGTGCATGTGAGTGCAGCTTAGAAGTGCACGAAATAAGCATTAAATATTGTGCAAATGAGATGCATGTGAGCAGAAACACAGTTTTTTCTCCAACATTTGTCAGCATCTCTGAACAAAAGTTGTAAAGCCAGTCAACACAGGCCATATTTAAGTACTGGAGGCCCGTGTTTAAACCCCAAAGCACAACACAACCCTTGACAGGGCGTATGTTTAAAGGTGACAAATTATGCCCCTTTTCACAAGATGTAATATCTATGTTGTTCCCAGAATGTGCCTGTGAAATTTCAGCTCAAAATACCCCCCATCATTTATTATAGCTGGTCAAATTTGCCCCTTTTTGGGTGTGAGCAAAAACACATTTTGTGTGTGTCCCTTTTAAATGCAAATGAGCTGCTGCTCCGCCTCCGTTCAGAAGAGGGCGGAGCCTTTACGCACGCGTCAGAAACTCCGGCAATAACAGAACACACTAATCTCACTCATCCAGAATCTCAGCTAACTTGTTGACGGTCTCTAGAAGCAACATGGTCAGGTGGTGTAACTGGTGTGTGTCAATTGGCGTAACCAGTATTTTTAATAAAAATATAATTATATACAGGAAAATGAATTTGGAATAAAAATTTAACAATCCAGTTTAGTGTAATAACATACATTTTTTAACAAATTTGACATCATTTTCAGCATGTCCTGCCAAATATAGCAAAAACACATTAAAATTCACATTTAGAGATAACTAATAAAATCTAATTTTGTGTGATATATTATTTATTTCTATGAGTAGCCTACACACTTACATGCCATCTAGGTGGATAAAATATTTAATATTTATCATTCTTTGGCAGTTACACCATTTGACACATTCAAGTACATTTAGTCATAACTTTTGTATAAAATGGTGCAAATGTCATTTTTAATTACATAAAATCAACATAAACACACTATGTACATACCTGATGCATGCTTTTAAGACAAGTTTTATACAAGATTTTCAAATTTCTCATCTTGACAACCCTTATTAGTCACTGACCCGTTGAACTTTTACACAAGTGTCCCCAGTTCCTGAGGTGTTTATAAGACAGCTATTGGTCAATAGTGTTCAGTGCTCGTCTGTGCTCGACGACAGAACAGTTTCATGATCTGCTGGATCTTTTGCCATCGTGTTAGAACTGGTCAGTGCTGTCGCTTGCGAAACCAACTGTCGGCACCATGTGTGTAAATGTGCAGATTAAGGGGCGGTAATATTATAATAAGATCCTCTTCCTACGTCAGAAAAGGAGTGAAATCTGATCTGCTTATTTTTTGACATGCTTGCAGAGAAAGGCTTACAAAACAAAGGTACTGGGTTTTACTTGACATGTTGTCTGGATTGACAGATGCACCGCGGACACGTTTATAGCACATAAACACGGGAAAAGTCAGATTTGTGTGATATTTTCCCCTTTAAACCTGCACAGCACATGTCAGACGTGAGGAGGCGGTCATAGCAGAGGGTTTACCGTCAGTGCTGGTGAGGGCGAAGATCTCGGCCACGGCCTGCTTCTTCCCGCTCAGGCTCTTGGGGAACCAGTGCAGGTCGATGGGATAGATGTGGTCCTGCAGCTTGACGAGCACACTGGTGTCGTTGGAGAGCAGGTTCCAGCGGAGGATCTGGTGGTCGTCGCTGCAGGAGTACAGCTCGTCCGCCGAGGTCCATCCTACAGCGCTCACCAGCTCTCTGTGTGCGCCGCTGTTAAGAGCCTCACACACTGTCCTGTACACTCAACACACCCCAGCAGCCTCAGCAATCAATCATGTTTCTGGGCAAAGATGCCACGGGAAAGCACACCAGAGTGCTAAAGATTCTGCTCTCTCCATGTTCATCTTCTCTCTAAAGCACTGTTCAGACAGGACTAACGCGGAGAGGAGGGGTAAAGTTCATTACCGGAGCTTCTCAGTGATTTTAGTCCGGTCTGAATGTGCATCTCAGTGAGCATTAGAAGTGTGTGTCAGTAAAGATTACAGCGGCTTTCTCCTTCTGTAAAAAGGTCTAGAAAAATGCCCTCAGGTAATACTACTCCTGTGCGAATAGACCCGCTGTATATGTGCATACATAATCCATCATCTCCTGTTTAAAACTAGTTCACCGCGGTTTTCAGGTATGGAGCGCTTGATGAAGCCTTTTCCACACACCACTCAGAGCAAAGAGAAGACCGAAAGCACTTGTTAGAGGACGACACTTCTTGTAGCGTTAGCTTAGTGCCCAGGGCTCTACGCTAACTTTTTTCCCAAGGAGAACATGTGCTCCTAAATGAAAAAAATTAGGAGCACACAAAGAAATTTAGGAGCACAGTACAAAAAAGTCTTTTTTTTTTTAATTCGTTTATTAAACAAATGAACAAATTTCATGCATATACTGTGTGTGCAAAATTGGTATATCAGATGCAATATATCTTCTCCTCCTCAGATAGCAGCACTTGCCTTTTCAAGGCGGCTATCTCCGTGCTCGATGGTTTCTCCTGTCTCAGCCGGTACAGGCCTCTACACTGAATATGCCGCCGCGAGATGTTATGTTTCGTTACGCTATCTTTTTTCAAATGTGGATTTCCTGACACGACCGACGAGTTGCCAGCCTGTTTCTGCCCTCTACAATATTTGCAGAACATGAGGTTGTTCTCGAAATCCAGCCATGGGAAAATGTTAAACCAATTGACATTAAATGTATATGATCTCTCTCTGCCGGCTCCAGTGGACGCTGAAGTGACAGCGCTAGTCACCGACGGGTCGCTAAAGTTGTTCTCAGCTTCGGGTAAATCTTGTGAAGAAACCTCGTTAAAGTTAGTTGAACCTCTCCTGATTCCTCTTTCTCCTCATCTCTTTTTCGCTTAAAATAAAAACTTATGTTCTTCATTTTTAACTATTGTTGTACCAATATTTTCTGTCCAGTTTTTACCTCACTTGACTCTCTCACTTAAAATCCAGCAGTTCCCGCACATTCCCACACTATTTCAGGGATCGGCTCATTGGTTTGCGAATCGTCGCTCTCATTTGCATAAAGTTAAGCGCGTCATCATGCTATTTTCACACATACTGTCTATGTGTTCACATCGCGCAGTCGCGACGCTGTCACGTCCTCTTGCTCTTTTATATACTGTCTATGTTGCTCAGTTCCATGTGAAATCAATGGGATGCTTTGCTTCATCACGCTGTTGTTCAGTGTATTGAGAACAGCCCGTCACTCGCACACTGTGCTCGTTAATTATTTTTCAAGTTCGCACATAACTATTTTTAGGCGCAAATGCGAGTGAAACACTCGCACTGTAGAGCCCTGGTGCCTATTACCAACAGAACACAACTCAGAAGTTAATTAATAACTCGTTCGAACCGGACATAACTGCTTCATATATAAATATAGGTTATATGTGTTTGCGCACATGATCTCAGGAAGGTGACGGCGGAGAGTAAATCGAGTTACTCTCCCACTTCTGCTGGTTTTACTGAGATATCTCATCCCGTGCGGTACATCACATTACTAATCCCGTCCGAATAGGGCTCTAGTGTGTAATGTTGCTGTCTGAGCCTAAACAAGCTCCAGTTCTTCTCTATATCAGTGTTTCTGAACTCCCGAAACGCCTCCATCGTAGTCTCGAGTTTCTTCCGGGAACGAACACGTCACAATATTCTCATTATAATAATTCATAGCGCAGAATAAAGGGGCGGGGGCCTGGTTGAGTTAGTTAGTAGTGTTAAACTGGTGGTTATGGTAAGGGCAAATCGTGCCAATCGACCAATCACAACACACTGCTCCAGCCGACCAATCAGAGCACAGTGTGCTTTTCAGAAGGAGGGGCTTCATAGAGACAGGACGTGAACAGAGCGTTACTGACAGACTGGGAAGAGAGGAGCCGCAACAATGGAGGAGAATATGAGAATATTCAACATTCAAGCAGGAAAACCTGTTCTAGTCGAGCCTGAGAACCACAGCAAGACTTCGGAAAAGGGCAGAATATGAATAAAAAATATTTTTTTAACAATTGTTTCAAATGTAGTTCGGCAGAGTTTATTGTGTTGTGATACTGAAGCTTGGTTATCATGCTGTCGTCTCGTCTGCCACGATCACGACCAGCTCTCGGGATTTCAGTTGTGCACTATAAAAACAAGTAGCACTCAAACGACACCTCATTTGTTTTCAGTTCTTCTACCTTGGGATTAAGTGTTTAGGTTTATTTATATGTATGGAATGCAGTGTGCGCGTTTTAAAGTTGTTACTGTATATAACCAGTTATGATCAAAACTTCAAAAGTTTACAAACCGTTGATGTAAGTTATTGAGGATCTTCTGGAAAGGTGACCAAATCGGCTGGGTGAAAAATATACAAACATACAACAACGTTTGGCTGCATTTTTACTTCAATTAAGGCACTTTTGATGTCCATCTTCCACAAGCTTTTGACTGAATCTTCGAGCACTGCTGCAGGTCACCTAACGTTACATCTGTTCAGTTTAGGGCTGCATAACGATTAAAACCTCATCACAATGCTGACTGTACGTACGGGTCAAAGATTATTGTTGTACAGCTCATGTTGTGTTTGATCTGACCACAGACCTCTTTACTCACACAGAGTTTAGACTATAGAGGACGGGTCACAAAGCATGTTTATAGCACTAAACTTTAAGTTGTTGTATGTATATTTTGGCCACATTTCCAGGAGACCCTTAATAAATTCATGATAGAACCAAAACTGCAACATATTATAATGACCAAGACGTACAGTGTTTGTTCCAAACATCTTCATCACAGCGAAAATAAGAGATGTAGCAGCTAATCAGAGGAAATCAGTGTAAACTCTAACGTTAGACAGATTCTTTACATTATGCATTATTACATCATGTGAACAGTAACGTTAAATGTAAAGGATATGTTTGGGTTCCTTCAGCAGAGATGTTTTCAACCGCATCCTTCAGCGTGTCTCTGGTGCTTTAAATGCGATAAAGTTCCCTGTTTATAAGAAGAAACGATGAAAATCCACTCAAATGTGACATCTATCTTGAGGAGAGTAGCGGTGATGAAACGTGTTTGTTTACCTGACTGAAGGCGCCGTTGCCACGGAAACGCGTTCTCCACTGCCGTGCTAACGAGCTACTTCTGAATAAAACAGCTTTAAAAACATTAGATGATATTGAGGCTGTCTATATTGAGGGATCACACTTCTGAGTAAACACTAGTCGTATACATCATCTCCCAATCGTCTTCTTTTTGTTATGTTACAAGTTGTTTCCCTTGCATTATACTAGGAAGTGAACATGCGTTAAAACTAAAACAACGCCTGCCCCACATCTCGCGAGACTTAACTCATTCAAACCTACTGCCTCACTTCTCACGAGACGTAGCGATGCATAGTATTTGTATTTTATTAATCATTCTGTTTTTTATTCTCAGTTGGGGGACACATTTCATGCATTTATGTAAGATTTGCTAAATTATTTATTGATTAGAAAAAAAATGTGTGTATTTATTTAATTGTCTTTAACACTATGGCCTCTTTTTTTTCTTTTCAAACTTAAATTATACTGATTTTAAATAAATTGCCATTTATTCGACTTTTGTACATGCTCAGTGTGCTTGTTGTCGCTAAAACAAACAAACAACTGCCCGGTCACGTGGACGCGCGGTGTTCCCATGAAGCACTGCGCGGGTCACAACGGACTCGGGTTCGTCACTCTGAGTTTACGCGCCATTTACGAGTGAGATTTCAGCAGTCAGGGAAGCGACCGAGCGCAGACTTCCCTCGGTTTACTCTCAATACATGCGAATCCGTTTCAGAGGAGCTCAACTCGGACTAAACTCGACGAGCGAGGGACATCAGCCGGACCGGACAGAGGTAAAGTAACGTAACGTTAAACGGTGACTTTAATGCGGAGCGTCAAATGAAGCGTCATGTCGCACACACACATTTATCTGCTCTCATCAACAAACTGGAGGATCAACAGTCACGTTTTGGGTTCATAAATGTGTATATATGTCCTAGTTTTACTCGATCTTACAAGACTGGCTTCTCGGTTGCAGCATATCCTTGTTTAGCTTTAACATTAAGTGATTAACAGTTAACGTTAGTCCTTCTTATTGCACCGTTCGTATCTCTTATTTTATTTTGAGTAAGTTAAGTTACTTGGAGAATACACGATGCATTGCTCTTGTTATTGGTGTCGTGTAACGTTATGTTCGGAAAGCAGCACGAGTTTGACTGCAGACAGCGAACTCATTATCCACCAGAGTGTGCCTAACACACACATTTAATCTCACTCGATATATAAAGGCACGGCCAGCTGTTTTCCGCACACAGTTAGTGTATCTCGAGGAGGAAGTTTAGCGCAGTGAGAGCTGTCAGCGCGCGCGACGTGCTCAGTGTTGTCATGCGTGTGCGCGCATCAGGGGCACCTCACAAACACGACACTAGTGTGTGAAGGCGGCTCGCTTGCTTGGGCTGTGGTGTTGACACACACACACACACACACACACACACACACACACACACACACACACAGAGTGAGGTCGTGTATTGTCATCTCAGATCATGTTACTGTGTTACTGTTTTACCCGAGAGCTGAGAAGTGTGGACAAAGACGGGCACGCGCTCTCGTCCGCGCGCTTGAGCCAGTGTTCAACGGTGGTTTTCTTCTTCTTCTTCAGGTGCCGTGAATCATGCCTGCGAAAACCAGCAAGAGCTCGACGGCCGCCCGGAGAGCGGCGGAGGCGCGGGACGCGTCTGATGATGCTGATGATGTCGCCAAGAGCGTCACTCCACCGGGCCGCGCGCACGGTAACGGTAAGACCAGCCGCGCACGAGCGCAGAAAGTTCCTTCAGGGCGCGCGCCCGCTCTCAGCTTCAGCTCGTGTTTATTTCTCATCTTTGTTTAGTTTAGTTGAGTCAGTTAGCTTACTGCTAATGTGCAAATATGATGTATGCTTATTAAGAAGGCAATTCGTGTCGATGTAGTCATGGCTGTGTTAAAATGCTACAACATCTGGACATTTGATGAGACGGGACACACTTTTGCTTTGGGAGAAAAGAAAAGCTACATAGTGATTTATAATTTTAATCTAATTAAAAGTGATGCTCGCAAATCATTGCTCGTAGTTTTAACAAAACAGACAACTTGACATGCAGTTCAGCAGTTCACAGGGATCATATGGGCTCTACGCTAACTTTTTTCCCAAGGAGTACATGTGCTCCTAAATGAGAAAATTTAGGAGCACACAAAGAAATTTAGGAGCACAGTACAAAAAAGTTAACCGCCTTTTAGCCACACTCCTAAAAATATCTTCTTTTGAGTTCAGCACAAGACATACATTAATACAGGTATTTAACAACATTAGAGTGAGAGTAAATAATGACAGAATTTTAATTTTTGGGTAACTGTCCCTTTAAGGACAAGCGGCAGCATGTTTACTATTAGGGCTACTGTCTCTTTAAGATCTGCGCGCAACGAGTCTACACGCATTTTACAACCAGATTTTTTTCTTATTTTTTTTCTACTGTTCTTTCACTTTAGACATAACCAACTTTGTTTATGTAAACCTTGTGTGTATTTGACAGTATTAGCGCAATACGACTCGAAAGATAACTTAGTCCAGTATCTCTGTTAACAGGCTTTTAGTGCATGTGCGCTCAGAAAAGCGCTCGTTAGAACAGCGCATCAGCAGCAAATGACATGTTTAACCGGGAAGGCTTTAAAGCACATGCAAATAATTAATTATGAACTACAGTGTCCCGTTCCTCTGCATTACATGTGAATATACGTCGTGCTGTACAGCATGTTGAGACGGAGGCGCCAGAACTGCAAACTGAAGGAATGCACGATCCTACGATGTTTCTTCAAAAGCAGATCTTGGAGACATTTATCATCCACGATCAAGAGATATCGCACAGCCCTACTTCAAGTTCTAATCAGCAACAAAACCTTTAACTTAATAAACAGTTGTTTGTGCCATGTAGAGGATGACACATCACCTAATAGTTTTAGTTTTTTTATTTAACATCACCTAACCGCGCGTTTCGCAAAATATGTGACATCACCTGTATGCGGCGATCTGATCTCACTGACCGACTACGCCGTTGTTTTTTATTAGTAGGCTAATGGGGAGGAAAATAAATATATTCATGCATACTTTTTGGAGTCAAAATTCTTTGGACAAAGCTTGAACAAAATTTAATACCTCATAAAATCGGGATTAAGACTTTTTAATACCTTTTAAGGGCCTTAATTTTCCTAAAATGGATTTATCAACTTTTAATACTTTTTAAGACCCCGCGGACACCCTGTTCCATATCCCCCTCACCTGATTCCTCTTTCTCCTCATCTCTTTTTCGCTTAAAATAAAAACTTATGTTCTTCATTTTTAACTATTGTACCAATATTTTCTTTCCAGTTTTTACCTCACTTGACTCTCTCACTTAAAATCCAGCAGTTCCCGCACATTCCCACACTATTTCAGTGATCGGCTCATTGGTTGCGAATCGTCGCTCTCATTTGCATAAAGTTAAGCGCGTCATCATGCTATTTTCACACATACTGTCTATGTGTTCACATCGCGCAGTCGCGACGCTGTCACGTCCTCTTGCTCTTTTATATACTGTCTATGTGTTTAGTTTAGTTGAGTCAGTTAGCTTACTGCTAATGTGCAAATATGATGCATGCTTATTAAGAAGGCAATTCGTGTCGATGTAGTCATGGCTGTGTTAAAATGCTACAACATCTGGACATTTGATGAGACGGGACACACTTTTGCTTTGGGAGAAAAGAAAAGCTACATGGTGATTTATAATTTTAATCTAATTAAAAGTGATGCTCGCAAATCATTGCTCGTAGCTTTAACAAAAACAGACAACTTGACATGCAGTTCAGCAGTTCACAGGGATCATATGCACTGTGGAGAAGTGTGAGTCGGGATATTTGAGTAATTTCCAGGTCTGGATGAGTATGGTCACATATTTGTGCTTTCCAGAATATTGTCCCTATTCGGTTTTCTAAAATATAAACGTACATGTTATCACTTCGAGATGGAAACAGTCACAGATGACTACTTTACACCAAATATAATGATGAATGAAACTATTATGTTAAATGTGGTCTGAAAAACCGAGAGCTTTGGAAATTTAATTCTAGAAAAGTATGAAATTGTGAAAGGGGAAGTGTGTAGGAACCCTGTAATTCAGAAATGAATAACAGACCTGGTGGGGAGACGCCGTATACGAGTTTCTTTGACGTATTTGGTGAATAACTCTGTCATAATGTTACTTCATAGCATTCTTTGTTTGCACTTTTCTTAATTTTATTTATTTATTGTCTTGTTTTGTTTCTGCAGATGTATTCTAGCAATCTACTATAGAGAGGGTTTGATGTGACACTTGTTTGGAGAATGAATGTACCGTTTTGTTAATCTGAAGGAGAAAATAAAAACTGTGAATCATAAAAAAGAAAGAAATTAATAACAGAGAGTGTAAGTTAAAGGTGCAGTGTGTAATATTTAGGAGGATCTGTTGACAGAACTGCAATATCATATACATAACTATGTTTTCAGTGGTGTATAAAGTCGTTACATAATGAACCGTTATGTTTTTATTACCTTAGAATGAGGCATTTCTCTACACACACCGCGGGGCCCCTTACATCGACAGGTTTCTCTACACACACCGCGGGGCCCCTTACATCGACAGGTTTCTCTACACACACCGCAGGGCCCCTTACATCGACAGGTTTCTCTACACACACCGTGGGTCCCCTTACATCGACAGGTTTCTACACACACCGCGGGGCCCCTTACATCGACAGGTTTCTCTACACACACCGCGGGGCCCCTTACATCGACAGGTTTCTCTACACACACCGCGGGGCCCCTTACATCGACAGGTTTCTACACACACCGCGGGGCCCCTTACATCGACAGGTTTCTCTACACACACCGCGGGGCCCCTTACATCGACAGGTTTCTCTACACACACCGCGGGTCCCCTTACATCGACAGGTTTCTCTACACACACCGCGGGGCCCCCTTACATCGACAGGTTTCTCTACACACACCGCGGGTCCCCTTACATCGACAGGTTTCTACACACACCGCGGGGCCCCTTACATCGACAGGTTTCTCTACACACACCGCGGGGCCCCTTACATCGACAGGTTTCTCTACACACACCGCGGGTCCCCTTACATCGACAGGTTTCTACACACACCGCGGGTCCCCTTACATCGACAGGTTTCTACACACACCGCGGGGCCCCTTACATCGACAGGTTTCTCTACACACACCGCGGGTCCCCTTACATCGACAGGTTTCTCTACACACACCGCGGGGCCCCTTACATCGACAGGTTTCTCTACACACACCGCGGGGCCCCTTACATCGACAGGTTTCTCTACACACACCGCGGGTCCCCTTACATCGACAGGTTTCTACACACACCGCGGGGCCCCTTACATCGACAGGTTTCTCTACACACACCGCGGGGCCCCTTACATCGACAGGTTTCTCTACACACACCGCGGGGCCCCTTACATCGACAGGTTTCTCTACACACACCGCGGGTCCCCTTACATCGACAGGTTTCTACACACACCGCGGGGCCCCTTACATCGACAGGTTTCTCTACACACACCGTGGGTCCCCCTTACATCGACAGGTTTCTACACACACCGCGGGGCCCCTTACATCGACAGGTTTCTACACACACCGCGGGGCCCCTTACATCGACAGGTTTCTCTACACACACCGTGGGTCCCCTTACATCGACAGGTTTCTCTACACACACCGCGGGTCCCCTTACATCGACAGGTTTCTCTACACACACCGCGGGGCCCCTTACATCGACAGGTTTCTCTACACACACCGCGGAGCCCCTTTACATCGACAGGTTTCTACACACACCGCGGGTCCCCTTACATCGACAGGTTTCTACACACACCGCGGGTCCCCTTACATCGACAGGTTTCTCTACACACACCGCAGGGCCCCTTACATCGACAGGTTTCTACACACACCGCGGGGCCCCTTACATCGACAGGTTTCTCTACGCACACCGCGGGTCCCCTTACATCGACAGGTTTCTACACACACCGCGGGTCCCCTTACATCGACAGGTTTCTACACACACCGCGGGTCCCCTTACATCGACAGGTTTCTCTACGCACACCGCGGGTCCCCTTACATCGACAGGTTTCTACACACACCGCGGGTCCCCTTACATCGACAGGTTTCTACACACACCGCGGGTCCCCTTACATCGACAGGTTTCTCTACACACACCGCGGGTCCCCTTACATCGACAGGTTTCTCTACACACACCGCAGGGCCCCTTACATCGACAGGTTTCTACACACACCGCGGGGCCCCTTACATCGACAGGTTTCTCTACGCACACCGCGGGTCCCCTTACATCGACAGGTTTCTACACACACGCGGGTCCCCTTACATCGACAGGTTTCTACACACACCGCGGGGCCCCTTACATCGACAGGTTTCTCTACACACACCGCGGGGCCCCTTACATCGACAGGTTTCTCTACACACACCGCGGGGCCCCTTACATCGACAGGTTTCTCTACACACACCGCGGGGCCCCTTACATCGACAGGTTTCTCTACACACACCGCGGGGCCCCTTACATCGACAGGTTTCTCTACACACACCGCGGGGCCCCTTACATCGACAGGTTTCTCTACACACACCGCGGGGCCCCTTACATCAACAGGTTTCTCTACACACACCGCGGGGCCCCTTACATCGACAGGTGTAAACATTAAAGTGCTATGAGAGTTGTAGACATTAAAGGCCGTGTTGCAGGTAAAATTTTATCAACAAAATTGTGCAATTTGCTTGTTGGTAATGAACATTTAAAACTGTTATCAATTGTATTTTATGTTGTTGGGTATCACAAAACGGAATAAAAATACGAAAAAGTAGGTACTATCTTACAGCGCCAACGATTCTCCTTTCCGCCACAATGCATTCCATGACGTCACCTTGGGGAGAGAGTTTACCAAAGCCCGCCTGGAGAGCGCTGAGAGCGACTAAAGAGACGAGTAGTAGACGAGAGTATTCAGATAGCGCAGATTATAGAACATGATCATTGTCTATACAACACATCTATAGTCACCTATAACTGTTTAAGTTGGTTCATAAGACTTCGTGAAAAAAGTAAACAAACAATTAACATAGGCTACTCGTGCGTGCTGGCTTGAAGGGACCATGATCCTGCCTGAGATGTGTCGTGTGTATGCTACTTCAGCACAAACGGATTCAGGCAGCATTGCATTCAGCATTCAGTCACATCTGGTCGCGGGGTGAGTTCCTCGACCAGCGACCCAAACACACTCACTGCCCAACAGCACAAGCTTTCCAGCGCAGTTTCCACGGGACGGCACCGCCCGCACAAGCACCTGCCAAACACCGCGACAGACATGCGCCGGCTACGTTTGCAACAACATTTTCACCGGAGGAAGAGAAACGCTTAGAAACGCCCATATAGCTAGCACGAAGCCTTCTATTTATAGATGACAAAGACAAAGTTTACCAGTACTATGAAGTACTATAAAGAAAAGTTTATTTTTCAGTCGGTGCTATTCAATGACAGTAAAAAAAAATATGTGTCGTTATCTCATTGCTGCGTTGCTAAATGATAGCAACTCACCAGGACACTTCACCAACTCTCCACTCATTCTCCTCGGACCATGCAGTTCATCGGCTTTGACGGCCATCAGGCTAGCTTTCCTCCACGTCTCCCCAACGTGACGCCATCACCGAATTGCGTGAAAAAAACCGTTAATACCAAAAACGTAAAAAACTGGTATTTAAGACCATTTTTGAGACATTTTTAAAAATGATATACATATCTTGAGTGATTTATGTACCCATTAATCGACAGTGGTGGTTAACCTGCAACATGGCCTTTAAACATTTTGGCTAAGTCCCCTCAATCTGCCAGACATGCCGACTGCAGCTTTAAAGATAAACATAAAATCCGCGTGTCCGCACATACATAATGGTTTTGTTGTTTTTTCAGTAAAATGCGCAACGGTGCGGAGCTAGCAGAGTGGAGCGAGTGTGTTTCCATAGTGATGAACTGAAAACGCTCGCTCTGTTCTGCTCGCTCCGAGCCCGTGGACTCGTGCGGGCCGTGCGCATTTTAGTTTACACTTTCAAATTGGTGCCAATTTAGGGGGACAATGACAAATTCGCTTAAATTGGCGCTTTTACATTTCGCTTTTACACAAATCTCCCGTCCTCATCTTGTCAGTGAGCTCCTCACTCGCGGGATTAATGTAATCCGACTCCTGCTGCTGATCTGTGCGGCGACTCCTTCAGCTCACGGTTATTCAGCAGACACGTTCTGTTTAATAGTGTAACCTATCCTAGCGAGCCTAGATGCCGCTAAAACGTACACACTGCACCATGAACGCAGGGCCCGAATGCTTATTCCACGAGAGTTCCCATTGACCGTGAGTGTGTGTTTCTGCTCTGACTGAGGTTGTGTGTGTGTGTGTGTGTGTGCAGCTGCAGAAGTGTGTGTGGGTGAGCCGGTGGAGGAGCTGGATCAGCGCAGTCTGCAGGAGATCCTGGAGAGCGTGGCCCCCCCGCCACCGCCCGCCATGAGCTCTGAGCCCGGCGCCCCGCGCCTCATGATCACACACATCCTCAACAGGAACTTCAAGTCCTACGCCGGGGAGCAGATCCTGGGCCCCTTCCACAAGGTACCAGACCGAGATCAGGGGTCTGCATCGTTACACCTGCTGTTGTCCGTAGTTTAATGTGACCTAGAGAGTCTTGATGTTACACTCCTCCTCCGCTGCGGCCGTCAGTCATCCTCCGTCCAGCGTTCAGTCTCGTTCGCCGGTCCACAGGGACCGCCAGTGCTGGGGGAACTTACTGTGGAAAACATGCATTACAATTACCCCCCTTACAAGTAACTAATTGTGTTACTTTTTTAGAAAAGTAATGTTACGTTACTTTTGCGTAACTTTTTTTCTTTGTTTTATAAAACAAAGTGTTATCTTTGTACTTTTTTTTTTTTTTTTTTAAATCCCAAACATTTTTAATTGAAACAATGAAAGGCCGACAGAGCAGGAACCGAACCCGGTGAGGAGCGGCCCCTGGCTGGCCTGTGCATTAGCCAATCACACACTGCTGTTGTGTTGACCTACTGCGCCCTCTTGTGGACTGATGATTTTAAAATCTGGTTGAGGTGCAAAACACGAGCAGCAGACACAAGGACAAGTTGAGCGTATTAATGTGTTTGTGTATTAATGTCTTCAGACATGCAATAGATTAGGTGGGCTAGCCATTTATTTCAAAACCATTAACCAAGGGTCTGGAAAACAAGTGATTGTACTGGACATCAGATAAGCTAACTTGTGTAAAGTGTATAGAATAAGGTGTATGAGTGCTGATTCCCCAGCGCTGCTCTCTCTCCAGCGCTTCTCCTGTATCATCGGGCCGAACGGCAGTGGCAAGTCCAACGTGATCGACTCCATGCTGTTTGTGTTCGGCTACCGCGCGCAGAAGATCCGCTCCAAGAAGCTGTCGGTGCTGATCCACAGCTCAGACGAGCACCCGGACCTGCAGAGCTGCACTGTGGAGGTGCACTTCCAGAAGATCACCGACAAGGTCAGAGCACGCACACACACACACACACACACACACACACACACACACACACGCACGCCTGGGAGCATCCTACAGGTTATTCCATCCAGCAATGAAGGGAAACAGCCTTTTAGCTGACTTAACCCTCTAGGCGCCACGGTCGAGTTTACTCGACAAGATGCGGCACTGAATAAAACGGCCGATTTTGTCAAATAGAATATCAAATTTCCTTCGACCGCCCATCCACTAGTTGGCAGACATGTTATACTTCATCCCCAACTCAAAAAAACGTCATGTTTTTATACAAAATCTTCGAGCTAGAGCGCATTGAATCAGCGCGAACAAAAGCGGAGCTAGTGTGCGAGTGAGCCATTTTATCAGAGCAATATTGTCAACGTCAGCGAGTACTTGCATTAGATTATTATTATTATTATTATCTAATTGCATCAATAAAGCTTACCCACAATGAAGTGTTGGGTCTTCTATTCGCGGACCCTGATTCTGAAGGAAAATATCTGCATTCAGAAGTTCACGGTGATTATGAAAGTGAAAGTATAGCGCGTACGTTACAAACAAGCACAAACGGTGAATCCTTTGCCCAATGTAGATGGTCCTTTGCCCAATGTCAGTGGTGGAAACAATGTTTCCCGGGGTCGGAGTGTTCATCGCGAAGTTAGCAGGTGTGTTATTGTTGTGGGGAACGAGGCGTGAAATTTTTTTCCACGCTAGCCATGTTTGTCTTCTGACCGTGTGCCTCTCCGCAATCGCGGCGACAATATTGTTGTGGAGACTTTGTCTAAAGCTACTGGGTATGTTAGACGAGGTCAAAGTATTCATAGGACAGTTATGGGGCAGGGTGGGGAGTCGCAATGACAATGACAGTAGTCCGAGCTATGCGCACTCGGCGCGCGCGCGCGAGAGAGAGATCTGGCCGCGCCCGCGCTGCTCGTAGCAGGAGCAGAGGCGGTGTGACACGGGGCAACTGAACAGGTCTTGTCTACTTGTGTTTGTGTGTCATATGAATAATATATATGTGCCCCATACATGGAATAAGAGTGCCTATGTAAATGGATAATTTCTACAGCAAAAGGCCAACCGCTACAAGCATTCGGTTTGTTTCTACCATTTATTAGTAATGATTTACAGTTTGTTTACTACTTACTATTTACCTGAGCATTCAGTATTGTGCAATATAGCATACAGAAGGTGAGGGACATTTTGGGGGGAAAGAAGTGCTGCATTTTATTATTTAAACGTGACTTTTCATGAAAATTCTATAATCCATGATTGCCGCCACCATATGACGTCATAATATGCAAATTAGATGGGAAAATGTAATCCCTACATAAACTTTGGGTCATCCTTAATATTTCTCTAATTTACAGAAAGTCTCTATCTTTTATCACTTTTAAGATATAGACTTTTGAATTAAGATTTCAAAATCGAACGTTTTAGGAAAAAAACCTCTGGCGCCTAAAGGGTTAAAATGCATGCATATAAGCAGCTACCGATGCAATGCAATATGATTCACTACTATTACGATTCGATTCAACGCGATGCAATTTAATATGGTATAGATAGTTCACTTTTTTGCTTATTTTACTTATTTTGTTCAGACATACAGCAAATCATAAAGTATCTTAAGTGCCATCTGAGTTTTAATGCATGGCTCTTTATGCATTTAAATAAAATCAGATGTTCTTTTCCTGTCCTGTCTCCAGTTACACTTTCTTGAACATGTGCACATCAAAACATGCAAACTCAGAGTGAGAGTTTAAACTTTTATTTTGAAATCGCAATGCAGAGAGCTGCACGGGTCCGATTTTGTAAATCCGCACCCGCCCGTACCCGCAGTGCTTAAAACCGCATCCGACCCGTTTTTCCGACAGCAGCACTAATTAAAATCCGCAACCCGACCCGCTTAAAATAGAACCGAGACCCGACCCGCACCCGAAATAAAATCAGTTTAGCCAATCACATTATAGACACACTTTTTTCAATTTGTAGCCTATTGCCTTTGGCGGCTTGCCTTAACACAAGGACAACAGCCGAAGCTGTCAAAAAGCCGATAGCCTGTAGCCTGCATGGCAAACGCGTTACCTACAAAACAATTAAAGTTCGTCTAGCACATCAGCTTCACAATTTTATACATATTTATATATTATTTCATCAATGTTGATTATATGAGAAGTGAAAAGCATAGTAGCCTAAGATCATACGTTGTGCAATATGTCGGGAGACAGAGGCAGACATTATTGACCACTTCATTACAAGTTTACTGTAGCTATAAAGCCTTTCTTTAAATTGAATTTAGTTTTGTATTAATTTTCATCTTAATTTTCAAATGATGTTTTATAACCAATTGTCTGAATTTAATAAATAAGAAGTAGGCTAATAGCAGACATCAGGACACGGAGCGGAGGCAATGCGCATGAACTGGAAATTAACGAAACTCAGCGTATAAACTACATGCCTCACAGACCTGAGAAACATAGAAAGCTTGAAATGTGTAGCCTACTTTTAAACAAAACAATTCAAAACGAAAGAAAACAGCTCTGTCTCTGTCACAGCCACGACCAAGTGATCTGAGGGCGCGCGCGCTTCCTTCTGTGTGACGTGTACGCAGACTGGTGCATAGAAATGTATACACTAGATTTCACATTAAAAACATTCGTTCCAATGAACTGCCGTAGCCGAGGTAACTTCTAGTGTATACATCTATGCACCAGTCTGCGCACGCGTCACACACCAGGAAGTGCGCTCAGATCACGTTTGGACCTTTCACAAGGCGCCGCATCTCACTGTGCGCGCTTGCCACTTCACTACTGTCAGTCTGTGTAAACGATGAATTTCGAACTTGTCCTGGAGGATTAGTTTTGTAGATGTGTTCCTAAAAATATGCATTTATTTTTACATTTGCCTGGACTGTTTTGAACCCGTGTTTTAGACCCGCGTTTCCCCCCGTGTCCGACCCGACCCGCACCCGTATTCCGACACAGTTGGATATTTTTCACCCGTTTGAGCTAAATTTGCGGGTCACCCGTCGGGTACCCGCGTGCAGGACTCTGTCGCAATGAATAAAAATTTGCATATTTAGAAAGATTTCTGTATTCTCGTGTGTTGGTGTGGATTTACAAATGAGTGACGTTACAAATCTTATGAAATGGCACACACTGCGTTCCCAGGTGAACATTAAGCAACACACACACACACACACACTCGCAGCATGAGAACCCGAGACGCTCCACGCATATAAACCATAACAGTGCAACTATGAAACCCAGAATCAGACTTTCTGCGTTCCAGAACGCACGTTATTGAAAAGCTAAACACCGCACATGCCGAGACTGAGTGTGTGTGAGCAGCGTTCACTGTGAACGAGCTGAGGGCATTTTAACATGTACATAGTTAAAGTGCTGTGCTTCTCTGTGGAAGAACCCGTCCATATATGTATTTAACTGAATCACAGCCTTTGTGATTTCACAATAGCACTCTGCTATATTATGATTGTAAATGCTTTTAAATATGTCGCGTAGCCTTAGAGAACCGAGTAATGGATTCTCGTCCAGGTAACGCACCACTTCCGGTATTTTACCGGTTACTCGACGGGTAAATTACATTTTTAAAGGGCAACTATTATGCAAAAATTCACTTTCACAAGTGTTTGAACATAAATGTGTGTTGGCAGTGGGTGTTCACAACCACCATATAATGATATTGTACATCTTTTGAAAGGGGCATTTAAATTTGAGTACTCTAATCGAGGAATCGTTACCGTGACACAGCCCTAGTTTTGTTCTACAAGTGTGCCAAAAAAGCCTTGCTTATGAAGACCGAAGACAAAAGGCGCGTAATCCGCTTGTTCTCAGTCTCCACCGTACATTCAGGACTGAAGTGTGTGTCCTGCTGTGGTCTTGTGTTCAGGAAGGAGACGACTACGATGTCATCCCCAACAGCTCCTTCTACGTCTCCAGGACCGCTGGGAAGGACAACTCCTCCGCCTACCACATCAACGGCAGGAAGGCGACCTTCAAAGATGTGGGCTTGTTACTGCGCAGCCACGGCATCGACCTGGACCACAACCGCTTCCTCATCCTGCAGGTAATCGCTCGCACACCTGATCTCTCACTCACGTCTGAGGATCTGAGACACTTCCAAATGTGGTTTTAAATCAGATCCATATCCAACATCGACCTCGTCTAAACGGGCATTTCTGATTGATTCCCCTCGGAGTTCAAGCCACCACAAGGCGAGGACGACACGTTTATTCACAGATATAACTTTCTAATGTTGTATTACGAGGCAAGGCGTGCCTGTGCGCGCTCGCTCACAGCTTTATATCGCGGAATATAGTGGGAACTTTATATTTATCTTTGTAAAGAAAATAAATGGCACAAACACCGAAACATTCAGGAGCTGGTTTTCGACCTCTGCCGGTGACGGTTATAAATAATAGCCCACAGCTTCACTACTGAGAGCTACTTTATATTTCCCAGCAATGAGGTGATCCCTTCACTGAAATGAAACCAACAAGCTTCACTATTATGTCTAGCTCTCTCGCTCTAATTCATTTGAGTTCATTAAAAATATATATATTACAGGGCTACTTTATTTCCCTTCAGAAATCTAGATCTGAGCTGTAGATACACAATTATTTCCGGACTATATATCGGTTCTGTCAGATTTTGCGCTGAAAAAAATTCATGAGTCACGACGTGAATTATATAAATAATTTGAATATCACGGCCATTCAAAACCAGGGTCTACCATGTGCATTAGTACAACCATCACCGAAAATCATTTTGGGCGGGAGTGAATGTAAGCGGGACATCGGATCTCGGTCCTGCCTACAGTGAGTGCCGTGACCCGCCGCGCGCTCGTCATGCTGTTGGCCTCTCGTGTTTCTGGAGAGTCACGAACACGCTGGACTCAGCCTTGGACTGCTATAGCAGCGCATCATGGTTTTCAACACGAGGGACGCTGCAAACCATCATTTGCTGCTCTAGAGTTTTAAGGGCCTCTCATACGCTATAAACCTGACCATTTAGAAAACATGGGCTGTCCAAAAAGGTCAGAGGTCAACACTTGTCCACTCTTCCTTCCTCGCTTTAGCAGCACGTAAATATTGGTGTGTTAAAGTCAAGGCCAACCCCAATATTGTGTGTGCTGCTTCAGTGAGGCAGGAGCGAGCCTTCACTTCATCACTCGCCTTGAGTTGTGCGGAGCCAGAACAAGCAACCCGTTAACTCACACTCCAGTGCTCAGCTAACATCACGACCGCTTCATCTGTCCAGTGCTCAGCTAACATCACGACCCGCTTCATCTGTCCAGTGCTCAGCTAACATCACGACCGCTTCATCTGTCCAGTGCTCAGCTAACATCACGACCCGCTTCATCTGTCCAGTGCTCAGCTAACATCACGACCGCTTCATCTGTCCAGTGCTCAGCTAACATCACGACCGTTTCATCTGTCCAGTGCTCAGCTAACATCACGACCGCTTCATCTGTCCAGTGTTCAGCTAACATCACGACCGCTTCATCTGTCCAGTGCTCAGCTAACATCACGACCGCTTCATCTGTCCAGTGCTCAGCTAACATCACGACCGCTTCATCTGTCCAGTGCTCAGCTAACATCACGACCGCTTCATCTGTCCAGTGTTCAGCTAACATCACGACCGCTTCATCTGTCCAGTGTTCAGCTAACATCACGACCGCTTCATCTGTCCAGTGCTCAGCTAACATCACGACCGCTTCATCTGTCCAGTGTTCAGCTAACATCACGACCGCTTCATCTGTCCAGTGCTCAGCTAAACATCACGACCGCTTCATCTGTCCAGTGCTCAGCTAACATCACGACCGTTTCATCTGTCCAGTGCTCAGCTAACATCACGACCGCTTCATCTGTCCAGTGCTCAGCTAACATCACGGCCGCTTCATCTGTCCAGTGTTCGGCTAACATCACGACCCGCTTCATCTGTCCAGTGCTCAGCTAACATCACGACCGCTTCATCTGTCCAGTGCTCAGCTAACATCACGACCCGCCTCATCTGTCCAGTGCTCAGCTAACATCACGACCGTTTCATCTGTCCAGTGCTCAGCTAACATCACGACCGTTTCATCTGTCCAGTGCTCAGCTAACATCACGACCGCTTCATCTGTCCAGTGTTCAGCTAACATCACGACCGCTTCATCTGTCCAGTGCTCAGCTAACATCACGACCGCTTCATCTGTCCAGTGCTCAGCTAACATCACGACCGCCTCATCTGTCCAGTGCTCAGCTAACATCACGACCCGCTTCATCTGTCCAGTGCTCAGCTAACATCACGACCGCTTCATCTGTCCAGTGCTCAGCTAACATCACGACCGTTTCATCTGTCCAGTGCTCAGCTAACATCACGACCGCTTCATCTGTCCAGTGCTCAGCTAACATCACGACCGCTTCATCTGTCCAGTGTTCAGCTAACATCACGACCGCTTCATCTGTCCAGTGCTCAGCTAAACATCACGACCGCTTCATCTGTCCAGTGCTCAGCTAACATCACGACCGCTTCATCTGTCCAGTGTTCAGCTAACATCACGACCGTTTCATCTGTCCAGTGCTCAGCTAACATCACGACCGTTTCATCTGTCCAGTGCTCAGCTAACATCACGACCGCTTCATCTGTCCAGTGCTCAGCTAACATCACGACCGCTTCATCTGTCCAGTGCTCAGCTAACATCACGACCGCTTCATCTGTCCAGTGCTCAGCTAACATCACGACCGCTTCATCTGTCCAGTGTTCAGCTAACATCACGACCGCTTCATCTGTCCAGTGCTCAGCTAACATCACGACCGCTTCATCTGTCCAGTGCTCAGCTAACATCACGACCGCTTCATCTGTCCAGTGCTCAGCTAACATCACGACCGCTTCATCTGTCCAGTGTTCGGCTAACATCACGACCGCTTCATCTGTCCAGTGCTCAGCTAACATCACGACCGCTTCATCTGTCCAGTGTTCGGCTAACATCACGACCGCTTCATCTGTCCAGTGCTCAGCTAACATCACGACCGCTTCATCTGTCCAGTGCTCAGCTAACATCACGACCGCTTCATCTGTCCAGTGCTCAGCTAACATCACGACCGCTTCATCTGTCCAGTGTTCAGCTAACATCACGACCGCTTCATCTGTCCAGTGCTCAGCTAACATCACGACCCGCTTCATCTGTCCAGTGCTCAGCTAACATCACGACCGCTTCATCTGTCCAGTGTTCAGCTAACATCACGACCGCTTCATCTGTCCAGTGCTCAGCTAACATCACGACCGCTTCATCTGTCCAGTGCTCAGCTAACATCACGACCGCTTCATCTGTCCAGTGCTCAGCTAACATCACGACCGCTTCATCTGTCCAGTGTTCAGCTAACATCACGACCGTTTCATCTGTCCAGTGCTCAGCTAACATCACGACCGCTTCATCTGTCCAGTGCTCAGCTAACATCACGACCGCTTCATCTGTCCAGTGCTCAGCTAACATCACGACCGCTTCATCTGTCCAGTGCTCAGCTAACATCACGACCGCTTCATCTGTCCAGTGCTCAGCTAACATCACGACCGCTTCATCTGTCCAGTGCTCAGCTAACATCACGACCCGCTTCATCTGTCCAGTGTTCAGCTAACATCACGTCCGCTTCATCTGTCCAGTGCTCAGCTAACATCACGACCGCTTCATCTGTCCAGTGCTCAGCTAACATCACGACCGCTTCATCTGTCCAGTGCTCGGCTAACATCACGACCGTTTCATCTGTCCAGTGCTCAGCTAAACTGATAATTCAAGCTTTATACGAGTGATGTGTGAGCTCTCTGTCTGAGCGATGAGTCTCTCTCTGGCTGCGCATGGACCTTGTGTTTGGACATCAGCTGACTATGAAATAACATCTCACGCACTGGCCAGAACACAGACCAATGAAGGATCATCTTGGATTTAGACCCTACTTGTGCATTCAGATGCTGATGTTAAGTTTCTAGATCTGTATATCTGTCACTAAGTCCATTAAAGCCTCGTTGACTTGTTCGGTTCGAAGGCTTGTTGGTTAATGGTCAATTGTGGTGTCAAAATGGTTGGTGAGCAAAAAAGTTTTTGCATTACTTCATCTTTGCGTGTAAAATGCCCAGTGGTCCCGTCCGCTGAGCAGAAGAGCAGGTTGCCACATTCATGCGGTGATGTTTAATAGAGATGTGAATTTAGTTTTTTTTACATGGTCTTACATAGGCCTATGGTTGGCTGATTGGAAGAGGAAAACACAATAAGCACGACAGTCCGTTTGTACATCGCCAAACCAGATGCTCGTTAGATAAAGAAATAAAATAAATGCGGTAGGATATGTCAATGATTTTATGCGAACCTGTCTTGTTACCGGCAATAGCCTACTTTTTAAACAAATTGGTTTCAATCAAACTATTCATAGCCTTACGCTTAATAGGCATATGTCATATTCTTGTTCAAAAAGATGAGCATGTCAAGATGTTCTGGTAGGAGACGCGAGCGCAACGTCCAGCCGCGGAGAACACCCGCTGGGATGGCACAGAAGGCGCAGGCACACTTAAGTAGGAGATTGCTAACTTTGCCTGAGACGGCATAATTTACACAACTTTATCATTGGTAATTTTCTTAAACGGAGCCTCTTGGTTTCTGCATGGGTGGTCGGAGAGTTAACGTCACGACAGTGCTCTTCTTCTGTTGTTTGTTTAGCCTAGTTCGCGCAGTAAGGGTTTCATTCATGTTAGCGACACCTTGTGTCCCGACAGGAAGATACCCAGCTGCGTAGCGCGGCGTCAATTATGAAGAACACATTGGAATTGCGCGAAAATAAAACAATGTTTGAAAAACCTATTTTATGATTGAATATCGCACGCTATTCGACTATTCGAAGATTGCGACGCACCCCTAATGTTCAACGCACCCCTGCTCAGCTGTGTGTCGATACGAGGTGCATGAGTGTGTGGTGTTGTTGTCAGGGAGAGGTGGAGCAGATTGCCATGATGAAGCCCAGGGGGACAGACGGAGCACGACGAAGGCATGCTGGAGTACCTGGAGGACATCATCGGCTCCTGCCGGCTCAAAGAGCCCATCAACGTCCTGTGCCGGCGCGTCGAGCTGCTCAACGAGCAGCGGGGAGAGAAGGTACGCTAGCACAGGGGTTTTTGAGCTGTATATCCTAGTTTATTCAGATGAAGCTCTTGTTGAAGCTTAAGTGTGTGTGTGTGCGCAGCTGAATCGAGTGAAGCTGGTGGAGAAGGAGAAGAGCGCTCTGGAGGGGGAGAAGAATAAAGCCGTGGAGTTCCTCACTTTAGAGAACGACATCTTCAAGAAGAGGAACCTGCTCTGCCAGTTCTATGTGTAAGAGACCACCAGCACATGAGCAACTCTGACTTGTTGTTGTCAATTACCTGTCATTTCATTACAGGGTTTCCGCAGGGCATTAAAAAGCAGTAATAGTCACTAAATGGATTTTGTGAAAATTAAGGCCTCAAATGGCAGATGAAAAAGCATTACATTTTAATCCTACAGGTATTCAAAAAAATGCAGGAAAGAGCCACATGTGGAAATATTTTGGATAGGTTAATATCACGTTGCCATAAGGGGCCGTTCATGGTTGCAAAGCAACGACAGATGCAACGGGAGAGCAAGAGCTTGTGGAAAGGAGAAAGCGGTGCAAACCCCGCTCTCCATGAGGACGAGGAAGTATCAGCACAAAATTAATTGATTTCTAGCCCTTGCATTAGCTTTACTACTAGATATATTTATGGAGATGAGAAATAAAAAGCTGCCCTGTACAGCGATCAGCTGTTCGGCCGAGCTTTCGATGTTGTTAACAAAAGGCCGTTGGGTTTTTGTCACATGACCTGTTGAGATGTTTTCATCTCGCCTGGAAAAGTGAAACCATAAATGTGTGAAATATCTCCTGTGGGAAACACTGCTCAGTGCGTTCTCTCTGGTCTCCACAGGCATGATCTACAGAAGCGTGCGTCCGTGAAAGAAGCGGAGAAGCAGCAGATTCAGGAGGACACGAAGGAGCTGAGTGACAAGAGCAGCCAGCTGACACAGGAAGTGAAGAGCAAGAATGAGGAGCTGAAGGGTGTGGAGAAGTGAGAAGCTTTACATCCCCCTGAACACTGCTGATAATCACCGGTGCCACACACTGCTCACAGCCCGAGCAAATCACTCGCATATGCCAATACATCTTCACTCTGGGCCACTAAATAACGTCTATCATTAGCCATTGGCTAATGCATTCAGCTCATCAGTCCTTAGTGCGTTGTGGACTGCTATTAGTAGTGGTATTAATATCTTTTAATAATAATTACTATTATCGATTAGTATTATACATTATTGGCATTTTTACAGAAACGCTGAATGACCAACAATATCTTAAGCACCACGTCTTAAGTTTAGTTAAAGTTATATATATATATATATATATATATATATATATATATATATATATATATATATATATATATATATATATGTATATGTTATGTATGTATATGTGTGTGTAAAATAGAACATCAGTCTAGCGAGTAACCAAACAAATGTACTAGCCGATGGCGATACTATTTCCAAGGTGTGCGTCGAGCTCATGTTGTTTTTCCTCTGAAGGGAAATTGACCAAGCTGACCAAGTTCATAGAGAGTCAGAAGGAGAAGTTTACCCAGCTGGACCTGCAGGACGTGGAGGTGCGCGAGAAGCTCAAACACACCAAGAGCAAAACCAAGAAGCAGCAGAAACAGCTTCAGAAAGACCAGGAGAAGGTGAGCGCGACACACACTCCTGTCCTCCGCGAATACAGCTCGGGTGCTACACACACACACACACACACACACCTGTGCTCCGCAAATACAGCTCGGGTGCTTCACACCACACACACACACACACACCTGTGCTCCGCAAATACAGCTCGGGTGCTTCACACACACACACATCTGTGCTCCGCAAATACAGCTCCGGTGCTTCTGGACTCCAGGTCCCACTGTCAGGCCAAATTCGGTTTTATGCTAATCCAATTGTCCCTTCGCAGTGAGCTTGATTGACAGGTGATCTGACCAATCATACTTCGCCATCCGCCATTTTGTCGGACAAAGCAGTCAGGAGAGTTAGTAGATTAACATGGGAGGATTTGAGCTTGAGAAGCGGAGTGTACTGACGCCTTTACGCGGTTAAAACAACATTACTGATGTTCATTCATGTTTATTTGATGCTATAAATGAACTAGAAGGAAGAGATGATCGGTTCACGAGGAGCTTTAACTGAGGCTCTACAGCGATCTGTCACACACATTAAAGAGCCTCAAAACAGTATTTATTGTTTACATTTCTTTTAAAAAAAGACCAAATTTGAAAGGTGAGACTTTGTTTAATATGTTTAATATCAAAAGTAAGCTGGTCTGTCCTGTCTGTCAGGTAGGGGTGGAACGGTTCACTGAAGCCACGGTTCGGTTCATACCTCGGTTCAGACATCACGGTTCGGTACAATGGAGGGAAAAGCAAAGCAAAACAAAAATGCAGAAGGCAATTATTTGTATTGTGCATGTCTCAGTCTGTGTCCTTTACAGTCTCTTCCCTGAGCAGCTGACAGTCTGCCCTGAAGTGTGTAAAGTAAGATGTAAACAGAATAAGACAATCGGCTATAGAACTGAAAATACAGCATTATATGCGAACGCACGAGCGCGAAGGTGCGCGCGGCAAAAATGTCGTCATTGCGTGTGAGCGTTCATGCGCGTTGGGTGTGCAAGGCCCAATTTCGCGTGGCGGTGTGCAGTGCACGGCTTTTATTTGTAACAGCGCGCGGCTCCGCATCCGAAGATGCACGACTTCAAGCCGAATCTGGCCGAGCATGGCCATCTCATCGCACCGGCACCAGTTCTTGCGTCTAAATTAGTTTACATTAACTAAATGGAAGGAAGGAAACGGCACAGAATAGAATCTTGCGTAAAAAAAGTTTTTATTAGATTTTTTGTTTGTGGATTTTCAAATATAAAACTTGTTGAAATGTTTTCAGTGTGAGCATCAGTTATTTGTGAACACTTTCATCTCGTTTTAACAAAACCATGATAATATTGATAATCACGATAATTTTGGTCACTATAATCGTGATATGAAAATTTTCATACCGTCCCATCCCTATTGCTCCGTGTTGCGGTGGTTGTTTTTGCGTATTCCGACCAACGCAACGGCATTGCCAAAGAACCCAATGCAGATTTCCTGAAACTGAATATTTGCCCCCTTTAATACATTTTTCCAGTTAATTC
>JARPMJ010008661.1:0-32833 GCA_033366665.1 Phoxinus dragarum | reverse complement strand
TATCATGTACTCAAGTCAGTCAATACTGCACATTTCAACAAAACATTCATAACAAAATTTTTTCCAGTTTTCATACAGTATTGTTGAAGACAGGTGAACTTACCTGTTGCATTTTTATACACTGTAAAAAATGTGGCTGCGATTAGTTAAAATTTGTTGAGATAACTTAAATATCCAACTTAACCAAACTAAAATTAAGTTAACTAAACTTAATATTTTAAGTCAAGCTTGAACACATACTTTTTAAAGTTGAAACAATGTTGTATTTTAAGTTGTGCTAAATAATCGCAGCAATTTTTTTTTACAGTGTAGTGCTTAAACCTGATTGGTGTGTCTACAGTTAAGCACTAGTGTGTGTGTGCATATCTGGTGGCAGTGTTTAACCAATTGGTTCATGGGTGTGTTCATTTGAAAGCCTTTGCTTTGAAATTGCAAGGAAATGACACCATGATACATTTCTGTGTCAAATGCATGCAAGTGTGTTTAGTGTTTTGCAAATCACTGTGTGTAATATTTTGCAAAAAAGTGTGAAGCTGACAATGTGCTTACAGTTGTGCAAATCTAGGCCGGTGTTTTGCTGCTTGAGTGTAAGGTTTTGCTAATTGTGGGAAAGGTTTAATTTGAGTGTGTTGGCAATTGAAAAAAACGGTAACGATAGTTCAGGTAATATGTTCTCATGGTAGTAGAAGAAGAAACATGGAAAAGAGGAAGAAAGGACAAGTAATGGAGGGAGGAGGTAGATAAGGGGTGAGGTGGTGATTTTCAAACTATGATTTTTTAATTATTATTATTTGAAATAAATACTATGGGCCTCAATTTTGTTTAGTTAGAGAAACACAATCTGGGAAGTGCAAAGTGCTGAATGGTTCCTTTAAAGACAGTTCTACTAAAACTGAACCAAGGCCTTATTGAGGGACATTCAGGTGTGATATCTACATGCATAGACCAGTTTAAAGCGTTATTTCACCCAGAAATTAAAATTCTGTCATCACTCACCCATGTCATTTCAAACCCAAAAGACTTTCTTTCATCTTTGGAGTACAAATGAAGATATTCTTTTTATTAAATCTGACAGCTTTCTGTCCCTCCATAGACCGTCTCTAAAAACATCATTAAAGTAATCCTAACTTCAGTGTTTAATCTACATTTTATGAAGTGATGCGACAAAAATATCTGCAGTTGTGTTTCAAGATGAATGAAAGCCTTACGGGTTTGGAACGACATGAGGGGAGTAAATCATGACAGAATTTTCATTTTTGGATGAACTCATCCCTCATCCCTTTGAGTAGAAAGTGTGTAGGAAACAAGGTAGATGTTAGCGAGGTAGATGTTGTCCTTATTATGTTTTTAAATGTGTCAAGCACTATATATTGCATTATATTGAAAATGTCCTTTAAAATCCAATAGCCACACTATCTGTTGATACAAAAGTTAATTTCAAACCATGTGATCATGTGTTTTTTTAGCGACTGTGAAGCGCCACCAAAAAAGAAATGGATTCCACCATTAAAAGATGGATTCATTTGGCCCCGGATAGGGACAGTGGCAGAAGAGAGAGAGTGAAGAAGAAAGTACAGTGATTGGTTAAGCAGAGGAATTACTCAAGAGTTGTATGTTGGTGGACAGCAGGTGTGATTTTCTTGAAGTAGGGCCTAAATAAGAGCATTGTTGAGTCCTTGTTTGGGGGTGACATGAGAGTTGCATCTTCTGTGCTGTGTCAAACACAGACACCTTTACATTTGGATGATTTTTAAAACAAATTAAATGTTCCCATTTAATTTTTTAAAACATACAGATTTCTTTAAAAATGAACATTGTGACAACAGCATGTTTCATCGCATGGGTGGGGGTATTTATGCTGCTTGGTCCGGGGTCAAAGAGGTCACCATCCATCATTTTGGATCCACCATCTTTACTCCGTCAAATAGATAAAGGTCAGGAAAAAAAGTTATGCCTTTAACATAACACAGGCCTATAACACATGATAATAGTTGCTTATTGTCTTTATAGATGCATTACAACTATTTTGTATTGTATTATTTGTCTGATGATGTTCAATTATCCATGTTTCATCCATCCATAACCAAGATAATTACTAACTTAAAGGGCATATTGCAGGTTAGAGTACCCAGTGCGCCAATGTATAGAACAATAATGTAGGAACTAGATTTAAATATAAACATATACTTATAAAACGCTATTTAGGCTTCTGGTGTCGTTTTTGTGAGAAAATTTTACTTCCGCATTTGAAAACCGCCAAACCGGAAGTGACGTAGCATGGGGGAGAGCGGTCAAATTAAACAATAGGAAAGCAATGGATCGCAATGACAGTTCGGACGCTGAGGAAATTGTAGCCTAAATGTTTACTCGTATGACAGACCTCAGCCATATAATTATGAGCCTGATATGAAGCCAAGAGACTCTAGACAGGCCAGGATTAGACAAAACAACAGTCAGAGGAGACACATTGAGCTGTGGTCTGAGGAGAACAGGGCAGGGGTCTCGGTGAGAGAACAGTGTTAGCTTATAGATGTATTCACGTTAGCCGACGATATGTATAACACTATGCTCAGATCACAATATTGTAATTATGTGTCAGGCAATAGCAAAGCTAGTATTTAGACCCTGACCTGCACGTGTATGTCAGCCATTAGGAGACAGTTTCCAGAGAAAGAGGGACATTATAAAGGTTTTGAATGGCCCCACTTGGTGATAATGAATAAAAAAAATAATCACAATCACAACTTTCTTACTGTATAAAATTTGTATATGTAGAAACAGCCAACACAAAACATTAAAATTCGGAGTACTGTAGCAACATTGACTATCGACATCTGGTCTGCCAATTGGTGAATTAAGAACACATACTTCTTTGTCTGAAAAAGACAAGACATTTTGGTGGCTCCCCATAGAACCCAGCCCAAATTCCTCACACCAAGGAATTCATGTAACTGGACACCCACGTCTCCAGAGAGACACGCACACACACACACCAAGACACCCCCCCCCCCCCCCCCCCCCCCCCCCCCCCCCCCCCCCGTGTCTTGCACAGAGAAATAAGGACTGCTAAATAGTCACTCTTAAATGTAATAAATATATCCATTTTGTGTTAAGATGTGTGTATAAACCATAGGAAAGCATATATATGTCCAAGTGTAACATTAATCGAACTTTAAATGTCTATACTAATGCATAATAATCAAACGTTGTATTCCTAACCGTAAACCTGATGTGTTTCATATCATTTTAAATCTTGAGACCTAACGGAGTTGAATCTCGATAATAGACTGCAATGATATGATTATTACTATATGAATCCTTTTCAGTCGTAGAGATGACTAGCCCTGGAGCTCTGTCATAAACTACACGAGACAAGACAAAGAAGAGTTTCCCGCTCTCAGATCACTGAAGGTGATTGGACAATCGTGCCAAACTAGGCGTGAACCATACATTCTTTAAAGGCCAAAGCTCCCCCAAAAATCGCTCTCTTGCTCTGCGCTTCCTGCCTTCATCACTGCTCATCATGTGACGTCTCCGATCTAAACTTCCTCACGGAGTTCCCTGCTTTTATTTTCTTTATAAAGTTTCTTTTGTGCCATTTTCAAATTCTCCTTTGGTCGTTTCCACCTACGAGTCGAACGAACGGAGCCTGAATTCCTTCAGCAACTTCACTTTCAACCAGCCTTCAAAGCTCCCGCGGAAACGTGCTCTGGCAACGAGCACGCGCCCTGCTCCGAAACGACACGAGAGAACGCGCCTCAGACACGAGAACGCGCGCTCCCCTCAGATCCAGACATGCGCACACACGACCTTTTGCAAGTATCCACTCTAACGAGTTTTTAATGTTTTAAGGTTCGATGCATTTTGGTTGGCTCTCAAAGGTCTGTGATTTCGTTATTCTATGATGTTTGCTGTTCTATGGTCACACGTGACCATTCTCTCTTTCTCTATCTCTCTACAATCTCAGCGCGTACTACGGCGCGCGCCCCTCCCCAACTCTCTATAACTCTCCTTCTCTCATCATCTGTTACCCGTTTTGTCTTGTCTGTTTAATGTAAGTAACTGTACATAGACGTATAAAACCTATAATCACTATGTGTATTCCGTTATATTCTGTAGTTTGCATTTATTAAAACAATATATTCAACTGTTTCTGTGAAAGTGCTTGTAAAAATACGAGTCAATGAGGTTTACGAACTAAGAGCTACCGCGCTATTAACTACATTAAGTAGTTTAATTTTATAAACCCCGGAAAATTAATGTTCACGACCAGAAGGTTAATATTTCTTGGAGTTTATAATAAGGGATAACTTTGTTGAGAGATTGATGGGTTGATCTTTGATGGTTTTGCAGGACAAACACCTCTTTGATCATTACATGGATTTCCCTTAAAGGTTATCTCATACTCGAAGTTAAATTAGATTATTGATATATGAATGAGGAATTATAAGACGTTGTGATCGATTATTCATATATTCATATAATCTATACATTTTCAATTTCGATAATTTAATGTAACTGTAATATGCAAATATTAATCATATTCATGATTAGTTATTAAAATTCCCTATAGATCATTTGAGTTAATTCATACGGACCAAAAGTCCGAGGCATAAACGCTACAGTACAGATTGAAAATGAACATTATATTATATAATAATAATAATAAGTGTCGGCTGCAGACTTGCAAGACATTACACGTTTATGGAGGATACGTTAAATAAATAAATTAAGACAAGGCACATTTTGTAAAACAAATGTACAATAAGTGATCTATGACGGATCCGGTGACCGTCATGTTTCCCACCGGTGGCCGACCCACATGCTGACGGCGGACCGGGCGACCCGATGAAGGAGCCGGGACAGTGTGCACATATCGCCGTCATCATATAACGTAACGTTAACTCATCATATCGCCGGGATTATAATCATGCAGTCTATAGTGAACGCTACACACTACCGCGTTTTTCAAAGCAGACGCAGAAGCGAAGGCCGTCTCTTACCCTGCACAAAACGCACACAAACACGGAAGAAAGCACCATCCTTTTTCTTGTTCGGAAACCTGTGTACTCGATGTTCTGACAGGCCATAATTCACAGTCATTTATCACGATAAATATTAATTGAAATACAATAACCACCGAAAAACACACTGAATCACGACCGCTTCAACATAATACCAGCCTATTCTGCACTGAGCGAACGCAGCGCCCGGCAAACGACTCCCCATTCTGACGTAATATGACGCGGTGGTGAAAAAAAAGCGCTTTTTCAACACGGTCAAGGGAAACTGTCACGTTTTCTACTAAATTTGTGCCCTTAGGTCTGGCAAAACAATTTTTAATCATGCATTTACTCTTCATATGGTATTTTCATACAAGGTTATATATTAATTCTGAAAAAAAAAAAACCTGCAATATGCCCTTTAAGAAGATTTTGGTATACATAGATAGCCGTGATTTTGGACTTTGATCATAGGCCTATATACTTTTATGTGTCCCGCATTGGGGACACAACTGTGCTTCAGATTGTCTCAGACAACTTGCACTAAGAGCACTAAGGTGTCTCTTTTGATTTTTCTCTTTTGATTTGATTAGGACACATTAAAATGGTATTGGGTGTGAATTTAAAGACATGGCAATATGCAAAAAAAAGTCCCATATTAGAGCAATTCACCCTGATGAAGTTATGTTCCTCTCACACCTAAAATAATGTCTCCGACCCTATTTGCATAATTTTGCATAAATACCCGAGGTAATAGAAACCTCCCTGGCGAGAGAAAAGAAACGCGTGCGGTAACTCTTCTCCTCAAGCCATGAGAAACAGACAGTAACAGTCTCGCTCACACTGAACTGTGGAACGCGTATACTGTATTCCCTTAGCCTAGGCTATGATGAGATGAAAATGAACACTTTGCCTTACTTATTTCTGTGCCTCTCGTTCGGTTAGTAGTTTTGTTTGCTTGAATTGGAGGTTGAAAGTGATTCTGTTATTAATTATTGTTATGCAAAAACAACGTATTTGTAAACCGCATCACCCAAAATTAGAGTGAACAGCGTGAGTGATCATGTTTGAGATATAGTTTAAGTAGGCCTACTCACATCTGACTGTTATTTGAGAGGTGTTGATTTGATTGATTCGGATGTGGCTCTTGGACACTGTGTGTTATTCAAGAAGTTTCGAAGGTAGGCTACAACTGATTGTTTTCGTGTGCCGTTATGGCGTTAGAGGGCATGCAAGGCGGGAAAACTTCAATAACACGCGCCGCTATCAAAGGAAATCAGAGTGCACTGACAGCGCGTGCACATCGCACCGCACTCGTTCGGACCCGATTCGGACCCATTCGCATGCGGTCTGCGAATTTCCATAGGAAATTAATGACTTCCGGTCGTTTTCGTTGCCGTATCGGAGCTGATTTCAACTGCCAGTGTGAAGGCGGCGTAAGTTACAGCCACATGACGGTACGGTTTCCTACAGTCAGATATGTGACTTTTGCACTGATAGTAGGCTAGCCTAAGGATATAAGGATGTCGGTGTTGATGAATACGCGCTGAGAATGTTTTGTGTGTTTATTTCATTGATCGTGGAAGGTAAGAACAACTTCATAGGCTATAGGCTACGGTGAATTAAGGTGATAATTGCCGCTCCCTGTCCGTTTTTTTTTGCAACAACAACAACAACAAATAAGTAAATGTTGCCAACTTCGTTTCTGCTTATTTATTATAAAAATGATAGATTAAGAATTGCAAGGATTATTAAGGATTTTAAATGTTAAAATATAGGTAAAAAGGTTGTGAACCACTGAACTGTGGCTTTACGATATAGCCTAGGCCTATTCCCTAGACTGACTCACAGTCATTTTGGATTCCAATGTTGATATCAAATATGCCGTTGACTTTGATTGTCTTATGTATTGTGGAAGGTAATAACAACTTTTGTATTAAACATGAAACTGTTCATATGGCAGGCTAAATGGTTAGAGTCGAGTCTCAAGTGTCAAACTGTGAAGAATGAACAGCGCTCACTTTCGCTCTCATGCACGACTGAAGTCAGGCTCTGACTCTTTCCAGTAGTGTCTGACCTATATTTTGTTAACACAGAGAGGATATAGGGATGCCATGTCAGCAGGGGCGGATTAAGGTGGTCAGGGGCCCCTAGGCTGCTCTTTGTTTGAGGCTAAGGTATCTTTGTAGAGCTATAAAAAATAAATAAAAAAGATGCTGCAGCCGGTGGGATCATGGCTGCTGGACAACTCAACTTGCACGGACAGTTTTTCATGTTTTATCAGACAATAATACTCAAGATTTTGCTTTTGCTACGTAAGCCTGTGCATTAATCCACGCCTGGTTATATTATCTGTGCGTAATACATAATTACACAGATAATATATATATAACAGTATATTAGTCAGTCATTTTTATTAAACAGTGATTGGATAACGTTTTTTAATTTAAGGCTCACCCACAATTGGTCTGGCCCAATCAAAACTTGGAATCCTGGAGACGCCTAGAACTTTGCGCATAAGTAAAGAAGTAAAAAAAAAAAAAAAAAAAAAAACCTGGCCAATTCGAGGCCCCTGCATAAGTGGGGCCCCTAGGCTGCAGCCTACGCAAGCCTGTGCATTAATCCGCGCCTGCATGTCAGTGTTGATGAGCGTGCTCGTTTCTCGTATTGTTGCGTATAGAACTGCATTCCGCTGTTAATTGCGCATGTGTGCCAGTCTTACCAGTATGATATTTACTATTTCTTTTAGATCCTGCAGTCTTTTTATTTAACTGTGAAAATAAAATATTTTCATACATGTTGCTCGCATAAATAAAGTGATACAACAGTGATATCTTTATAACCTCCCCCTCCCATCTCAGGTGGATTAACAATACACTGCACTTATAATGATAATAATAGAAGCAATAAATACTTGTTGTTTTGTGAGAAGAGAAGAGAAAACAGACACGGAGATGGAGAGATCAATACAACGTTTAATAAATAGCCTAATATGATTTAATTGTAATTTGTATAGACTTAGTAAAACAGCTGGAAAGAACCTATATAAACATATATGTTTTAATATAGGTTTTGATATAGGTTTTTAATATATGTGACATATATAAAATTGGCCGTTTTCCTATATTATATGTACTATGCACGTATATGTTCACCTATATATGCACCTATACGTTTACCTATAGTATACCTATATTAGTAAAATTATTAATGTATATTATGTGTATATATGCACCTATGTTTAGGCCTATATATTAGTAAAATTATGAAAATCCATAGGCAACATAAATAAAAGCCCAAAATGTAGAAATGTACATTATTTAAAAAGACACCAGAAAAAAAAAAGTATCTTGTTGATCTTCTCAGCTCCGTGAGCTTCGAATTGATAGATGTGCCCATGCCCTCGGCTGGCTGCTGGCCACTTCTTCAATGTAGCATCTAGAAAAGACAAAAATATAAGACAGTATAATAATAATAATATAGTGCTTCATCAGGAACCCAAAGTGCTTACAGTACAGCTGCGATTGGATGCATATTTTGGATAAAGGGCTGATCATAATAAAAAATGCGTCATGTAAACACCGTCAATTGGAAGATTCTGATTGGATTCTGCTAAATCTGAAAGAAACTCTGATTGAAAACATCACCCGCATTTTCCTGCACCCAACAGTACCCAAAATACTTTACAATGGCCTCCCCATTGACCCATTCACACACACACACACTCCACCGGCGAGCTGCCATGCTAGGTTTACTCGAAGAGCAATATCACCGGTAAAATCAATCACCGGTATAGACAAAATAAGGCACAAACAAAGGACAGAGGGGATTAAGGGTGAAGGAGGGGTGAATATGATTATTTATGAACACTTCAGATGACAACAATATGCCATGAGGTTATTTGCAACACTATGTTCTACAAAATATAGGACTACACACCTTACAGCGCAATATCCCAGAAATGTGGCTTTAGAAGAGGAAAGGTAGGATCAAGAAGTGAGCAAGCGATGAATTAGTATTATAGGTGCCAAGCAGATACAGTAACAATAATGGAGTCTCCATTGATGCCTAATAAAACATTGATACAAGTAGGCTATTGTTAAAGTGGTGAAATTATAAAGTCTTAAAAGTTTTGTTTTCCCTTCTCAACACATTTTCTTGAGGTGCAAGGAAATACAATGGCAAGTAAAAAAGCGATGGTATGCCCGCACACAAACATAATTTATTCCACAGAATATGACTGACATGACAAGGACAGAAGAGATTAGGAACATGTTGTTTTGTACCATTCAGGTTGCTTTTCAGCAAAGTCTCCAAATCAAAGGTGCCCAGCAGCAGATTCCACACCATGGCAGAGGTGGCAAGGCTTTCCACGCTTCTGCCTGGGCAACACCCCAGAGCCATTTATAACTTCAATCTGAAAAATTATTTCACATCACAATATTAATTTATTGGCAACTTTTAGAAACTTTTTCATGTTTCATATTGATTCTTATGTTTAGCTTCCCAATAGTTAATAGGTTTTTATGTATAAATGCAGATTAACGATAAAGATATGAAACAAATTAAAGGGATAGTTCACTTTGAAATTAAATTTTGGTATGTTTTAGATTACCTCAAGGGCATCCAAGATGTAGGTGTCTTTGTTTCCGCAGTAGTTTCAATTTTGATATTTGTCTGTCAGTCATATAATGCAGGTCTATGGTCACCTCCTCAAAGAGCATGCACAGAGAAGTACAAATTAAACAATTCCCCATCGTAAGTACACATCGATGGCCTAAGACACGAAACGAGCGGTTTGTGCTGAGTAAACGAACAGTATTTATATCGTGTTTACCTCTTGTAAGTTACACAACCGTCCAAGTGATATGAGGGCGCGCACCAGGAAGCGCGCGCGCCCTCAGATCACTTGGACGGTTGTGTACAAGAGGTAAACACGATATAAATACTGTTCGTTTTCTCACACAAACCGCTTTAATTAAAATTAGGAATACTTACGATTGATGATAATGTATTTCAGAAGGTTAGAAGGCGGCCTTTTCGCCATTCCACCAGCTTCTCAGTTTTTTCAGTCCTTTCAAGAAAGTCTTTAACTGAAAAATTCCGGACACAGTTTATGGCCAAAATACTATGGGACCCTGTATCCTCACCCTCAGTCCATTCAAGTAGGACATATCGGAACTCCAACGCTGATATCGCCATTTTTACTCCCAGCAGAGCCATAAGAGAGAAAAGAAAACAGACACACAGAGAGATCAATACAACTTTTAATAAATAATATGATTTAATTGCAATTTGTACTAGAATTATACAGCATAGATCAACACGGTCCATTTTATTTTTTTCCATGTTATCAGCATGTGAATAGGCGATGCAAAATGACAGCTCAAACCTCGAGTTAGGCTACTGGTTGTTGTGCTACACAAACCTAACACGAACGGTACGTGACAGAGATTGGAAATTCTCGTCTTATTTAAAGGTGTGCTCTTTTAAAGCAGTTATGGTGACACTTGTGATAAACAAAGAGTTATGATTATGTCAGTGTTAACTGAAGTCTTGCTACTTTAACAGACTTGGACAGACAAATTTGTTTCTCTGATACTGTTTCGAGACCGGTTATAATAGCGTTATGGTTTCTGCCCATAGGTTTATCTGAGCGTGCAAGTGCAAGTCTGAGTGCAAGTCTGAACGTGCAAGTCTGCAGCCAGACGCTATTGGAAGAAGAACTGACCTCACCCCGTCTCTGTTGAAACATTTGGCTATAGCCTCACACCCTGCTGTAATGACCTCATTAAGAGAAGTACTCTGAGATTTGATATTTCTATGTATGGATATCATTGCATAAGGTACAACTTACTTCGCTCTCGGAAAATGTAAGATATTTTTATTTTTATTATGTTCATTTAGCTAAAACTAAATGTTTTGCTTTTGCTAAATGTTTATTTTATATTTTGCATGTTATATATAATTATATATTTTATTTATTACCGTCTTCTTATAAATATAAATAATTTCATTTTATAAAATGTCACTGGTATGAGAACGTCCAGTGCATCACGTGATCAACTGCTAAATTCAAATCTATTGTGTTTTCACTTGGTAATAAAGATGGGGAGCACCCATAAAATTACCCTGTGATGGTACAGTATGTGGAAGGAGGAGCGATGCCGGCTCACGGTCTACAGATGCGCCCTGATATGAAATATAATGCATAGGATTTTGCAATGTCAAGATAAAAAATGGACAAAGTTCATAGTATTCCCCAGATAACAGGTACAACATAAATATGACAAAAATATGTAAATGTCAGATCTCCAGAGAATATGATAGGTCAAAGGCGAGGGGCAGGGCTGGACTGGGACAAAAAAATTGCCCCTGCATTTTGACCCAGACTGGCCCACTACATATGATCAAAAGCACCACCCATCTTTGCATGTCCTTAAATATGTATACCAACACATATTCCCAATAATGCCATGTAATGAGTGAGTTGGAATGAGTGAGAGTTAACAGATGAAATAACTCCAAAATTGTCATTTATTAATACAATTTCATTTTATCCAGTGATAAATCCTAAAATTCCGGGTCCGGGGTCAAAGAGGACATGCACTATCCATCAATTTGGCACTCTTTAATTAGTCCGTCAAATAGATATAGGTCAGGAAAAAAAGTGACAGTCCTACATAACACAGGCATAGACAAAACTATCATTATTGTATTATTTGTCTGATGATGTTCAATTATCCATGCATGTTTTATCCATCCATAACCAGAATTACTAACTTAAGAAGATTTTACTATTATCACTCAGACGGTCCTGCGTCATTTCTGACCGAAATATTTTCTGTTTTGAATTTCTAAAAATCACAGCTTCATCTGAATGTTATGAAACTTGGTGACTTTTATGGCATTATGTATGTGAACACAAAAACAAATTTAGGTCATGAATCCGAGCATGTGAAGTGGTCGTAAAAAAATTGTCACACTTGTGGTCTTTGGTCAAAAATGACCCCCCATAGGAAATGAATGGGAAATTGATCACCACCATTTTTTTTTTTAAAGTACACAGCAGCAAAGGGGTGACACTCTAAAACATCAAGAGAAGAAGAAAAAAAAGAATTGTAATTTATAAATATAAATATATTAAGATATATATATATATTTATATATTAAGATATATATTTATATTTATATTAAACATCATTAGATCACTAAGCCATGATGACATATTAGGTGGATTGTGTGATTTCCACTCTAATTATTGTAGGCAAGCTTCTCTTAACACAATGTTTAGGTTTAACTAATCATAATGCAAAAACACTTTAAATCACTATTTCTAAAAATATATATATATATATATAAAACTTGATAAGAAATAGTTTTTGAGATTGTTTAAATATATTCAATTACTAACTTAAGAAGATTTTACTCTATTATACATGAAACTGTTTTTCTCTCTCTCTTTTTTCATGTTTTTACATGAATCGAGGCATTTTCTCTTTTGATTTGATTAGGACACATTACAATGGTATTGGGTGTGAATTTAACGTTTTTATACATCGCAATATGTAACAGAAATGCAAAAAAATGTCCCTTTTTCATTCAACCTGATGACGTCGTTATGTCCCTCTCACACCTCCGCCCCCCATGTGCATATTCTACTTTTAGAAGTAATAAACCTTATGTGGCGATAGAAAAGAAAAGCGTATGTGCAGTGACTTCCTCAAACCTCATCTGAGAATCAGTAGGCTATAGGCTACAGTCTTGCTCACACTGAACAGTAACGGCACACGAATAGCTTTATTCCCTTACTTGATGAGATGAAAATGAACACTTTGGCTTACTTATTTCTGTGCCTCTCGTTCGGTAAGTGATTTTGTTTGATTGAATTTGAGGTTTAAAGTTAGGCTACTCGTGGCTGCTGTGGAAGTGCATTATTTAAGGATCAATTCAATCGAGATATCAGCGTCTTATTCTAATATGCTAAGGTACATTTCTGCTTACTATGAACTGTATATAGGGCCTAACATTTTGTGTGAGGTTGGGGTATTGCGTAACTTCCTCAAGTGACGGTAAATTATAATGCGATAAATTCCCGCTCCCATTCTGTGCACTGACCAGCCATCGCGCTCGTCATGCAGCCAGATTCAGTGCACCTTATGATTTGATTGATTCGGATTTCTCCCACATAACTTCACTGCATGAATTCTCTTAACATGGCTGCAACATAACCTTTCAGAAGCGCGTACCGGCGTAGTGAACTTCGATCTCTACCAACTGCTGCGGTCAGGCTCTCCGCCGCCCCCATGCTACATCTTTTAGATAAATACCCGGGAAAATAACCTGCTTGGTGAGAGAAAAGCGTAACAGTTAGACACTTGGGGAGTTGAGTAAAGTTGGCAATAAATTCACAGATTCGAACTTTCCGGGTCAATAACTCGTGAGCTAACGTTGTTGCTACACAAACAACACTATATATTATTTAAACTCTATTATAAGCTGTTATAAAGTAAACCAAAAAATATCCCCACAAGGATTTCGGATATTGCCATCATTGTGTGGACATTTTGTCCCTATAAAGTAGGTTTTACCTGGACCACACACACGCCTACAGACAGACAGACAGAGCAGAGCAGATAAAGACAGGTTTGGTTACTACCTAGTGTAGCAGTTAAAGGACCGCATAGTGGAGGCATAAGTGCCTTTCACCCTGTTACAACTTTATGAACTGCTGAAACGATTTTGGAAACATTATTTTAAGGTAAAAAAATCTTCCTGTGTTGCTTTAAATAGGAACTGAACCAGCTTAATACGGTTCCCTGTCATGCCCACACACAGTAGGTCTCGAGACGGGCAATGAGAATCTCATGATCGATTAAAATGCAGTAGTAAGATCTAACATCAATATTACACTATCACCCCTGGTCAGTTACCATATGATATAGATATCGTTTAAACCCTTTAATAAAGCCGACTCAGTACTGTGAAATGTCCTAAAACCTGACTGAAATGTTTCATAGATATAATTTTTGTCAAGCAAACAAACGAATCCATGAAATTCTGGGATAGTTCGTCCTCTGGGTAGTTGCAAGGGCATTGCTATGAAGAGAGATATATTGCTTTGTCTAGTTTGAATTTCCCTCCACACTTCTATGATTTGTAGGATTTTAATAATCATTTAATATTTATCCACTGTTGATCTCTCATATCACAGAATGACAAAGGAATTTGTTTGTTTGACATTAGGTCACTTGGTGTTTGTAACTGTAGCCTGCATACCTTGCAGATAGTTTTGTACTTTCTGTGATTTGAGTGATTTATTGAGTTTTACTGAATGCATCACAGAATAAACTGAACAAACTGCACTGAAGAAAGTGATGTTGTGTCAGAGTTAACATTGTCATAGTATACAGTAGATTGGATGTACATTTGTAATGCAAGAGGCTGTTCTTGAAAGAGAAAGTCAAGGAAAACCTTTTCTCTCAATCATAATCATATAGTTAATTTTTTTCATCTTGACTAGTCTTTTTTATTTCATACATTAAATCAACTTGATTCATGTTAAATTACCAACTTCAGCCAATAATTGGTGAGAATTTATTCAATATCTTGCGCATCTATATACATAGATATAGATATATACATACATTTTTCTAAACATAATACTTACCAATATTTTCTAAATCTGTTTCAGGAGTGTTTGGTGATCCAGCTGAAGTGAAGTCATTGACTGAGGGAGATTCTGTCACTCTAAACAGTGATGTTACAGAAGTACAGAGAGATGATCAGATACTGTGGACGTTTGGACCTCAAAACACTCGTATTGCTGAAATCCACACGCAGAAGATATCTTATGATAAAGTTGAGAGGTTCAGTGACAGACTCGAGATTGCCAGTCAAACTGGATCTCTGACCATCAAAAACATCACAAAGGCACATGCTGGACTTTATAAACTACAGATCATCAGGAGCTCAGGGTCAAAAATGAAGAATTTCAATGTTTATATTTATGGTGAGTTGAAGATATTTTAATACATTATGCACACCCCCATCCTATTCATGTCATGGCATCTTGTCGTTGTCCTGATTATTCATAATTACTGTTAGTTTCTTTTGATCAACATTGTAATTCAATTATTAACTATAATTTCAGTTTATGCAAAAAAGTACATTTCAAATTTGACCTGCCTGTCTTTATTACTGTTCACTTTATGAATGGGAGTTGCTGTAAGTGTAAATGAAGATACAAATGTATATATATTTTTTGTTGTAGATACTTTTTGTATACATAGAAACAATTAGCCCCTTGATTAAATTTAGTGTAAAATTTAGCAATACAGTTGATGCTTCTCACACAAAATGTAAAAAAAAATATATATATTTTATGGCTATTATCTGGGTGAATAACATAAGACACTCTATAATCAGTGTCTTAAAACACTGCACATACTATACATTTTATTATTTAATATACAAAACAAACATATGTTTGTTTTGCATATTTATATACTTTACTGTAATACTTTTTCTCTCTCTCTAAATCGTATTGAATTATAACTTAAGTATATATTGCACTGCTGTGGAATGCCTGAGCCTCAACCAAATGCATTTCAATGTACAAATTGTATTGTATGTCAAATAAACAAACTTGACATGACTTGAAGTTTGCGATAGCCAACACTGCTTTTAAATAATTAAAAAAACATCATCTTTTATTGTTTGTATACATCTTTCCAGATAGTCTTTCTGTTCCTGACATCACAAGCAACTGTTCTTCATCATCATCATCATCAGAGTCCAGATGTTCACTGGTGTGTTCAGTGGTGAATGTGAGTGATGTGACTCTCTCCTGGTACAAAGGAATCAGTGTATTGTCCAGCATCAGTGTGTCTGATCTCAGCATCAGTCTCTCTCTACCTCTGGAGGTGCAATATCAGGATAAAAACACTTACAGATGTGTGCTCAACAATCCCATCAGAAACCAGACCACACATCTCAACATCACACAACTCTGTCACACATGTGAAGGTATGTCAGTATTAGAGGTTTTCACACTGGTTTGGTATCGCAGTGCACTTTTTTCATGCTGTTATGAACTAAACTGGCAGTATGAAAGTTCCCTTAGAGTCCATAATTAATCCTGATAATAATGTCCTGCTGGTTTATCTCTCAATTGTTTTATAGAAGTAATTGAACTCGCATTTAAAGATGCTTGTGTATATGCGCATCAGACAGACGAAAAGTTCCTCTTTTGTTTTTATAAAGTAACTTTAAACACTTTTAAAGCACATGCTGTATAGCAAATGTTTTACGAATGTTAAAGGTGGGGTATGTAATTCTCTTTTTTTAATCCCTTAAAATCCTATTCCTAACCCACTTACAGCCACTGAGTTAGAAGCACTGAAATAAAAATTAAGCAATTTAATCATCTGTGGAACGGGCAGGACTCGAAAAACACCAGCCAATCATTTCCAAGACCACCTAGAATCATTGGACAGTAAGTGTGTCAATCAATCGGTCGTACCATCCCCCCCTCCCCCCTCCATGTCCATGTTCTTTGAATGGGTGGAGTCAAAGGAAAGAAGGTAGGACCATTTGAGTTGTGTATTTTCAAAATCTGCCAGCCGTTTTGCAAATCACATACCCCACCTTTAAGATAAAACATTTTTTAAATAACATTTTTAGAACATTCTTATAACATTATTAATGTTTGATATGTGTTCTCATGATGTTGAATGGAATGTTCTTAGGACAACATTTTCAGAACACCCATTTTGTACTTGATAAATGTTAATGTTCTTGGAATATTACAAATAAACATTCGAAGATTGTTATATTGAGTACAAATAAGTTAGGAGAATGTTGTAACATTACATAACCTTTTAAATGACATTCTAATCACGTTTTAAAAAACATTATAAATCACTGTTTCCACAATGTTTTTTAAAACATACATTTATTAGCTGGGATATATATAGCAAGATTTGGAATATGCTTTTTCAATACAGAAAATATTTGTATCTAGTTATTAATCATATAAATAATGTACATATTCATTGATTATCAAAATAACTGTTAGTTGCATATGTTAAGAGATTTTTCCTCGTCAGATCTGCTGTTTTCATCTTTGTTGAGACCCTCTAGTAGATTAATTGACTGTGTTTTATCATTGCAGAATCCAGCCAAACTCCATTACTCCTTGTATCGCTGTTGCTGCTGCTGCTGCTGTTGTTGCTGGTGGTCGTCACAGTTTCAGTCGTGTGGTTCTGTTGCAGGAACTACGCACAAGCAAATCAAGACGGCAAGTATTACATACAACAGAAAAAATATATATTTTGGGCAAAAGTACTTCTCAGAAATTACAAATCCTGTAACCACCATTTCAGTATTATAAATATTTTTATTTCATTTGAAACACACACACATACACAATAAAAAAATCTTACTTGTTTTCTTTTGTAAATTGAGATAATGAAATTATTAAAAGTGCAATTCATTACAGGAGGGGCTGATGGACGGGATCAGACGGTCACGGTGTATTCACAAGTCGCTTTGAGATGATGATCATTCAGACTGTACTACCATCATACAGGGCTGCGTTTCCCAAAAGCATCGTAAGCCTAAGTTGATCGTAAAAACGATCGTACGACTGATCTTAATATTATGGTCTGTTTCCCAAAAGCATCGTAGCTTAAGTAGAACTTGAAAATCTACGTAGAACTACGAGTGCTCTGGAGTAATCGTACATCCCCAAGTGCATCGTAAGAAGACAGATTTATGAGGTCACCTGCAGGACAACCGGCAGATTACACTTTTATCTAGATTTAACACACTGCAACGTAAGTGATATAATAATGTTTTGATTGTACTTTATTGTACACTTTATTTTACTCGTTTTTTTGTTTACATGAATTTATAAATGAAATAATTAAAAAGGGAAGAAAAAGATAGAAATACACACCTAAATTAAATGAATTAACCAAAAAAATATATAAAAGAAGTAATGTGGAAAATATGCTTCAAGGGCAATATAGGGATGAATTAAAAAAAAATCTGTCAATAACGTGCACGAAAACCAGCCATGTATTGGCGATTTCTTGGTTGGCCATCATGTGGTCCCATGCCATCTTAGTCGTCGTCCTCCTCTTCCACCTCTTCATCCTCCCTGTTAAGTAAGGGCACTCTTTAATGTAATCTTTTTGAAAGGTCTCTTTTTTTTTCAGCCATTTTGTCAGTGCCTCGGTGCTTTATATAGACTTGTCTTGATTGTTAATCCACAACAAATGACGATTATTAGGTTAAACGTTCAGAGTAGGAATCCATATAAGGTTATATTTCAGAACTTCGCCAATGGACAGCGACTCTTAAAGGGCATATTGCAGGTTTTTTTTTTTTTTCAGATTTAATATAACCTTGTATGAAAATACCATATGAAAAGTAAATGCACGATTAAAAATTGTTTTGCCAGACATAAGGGCACAAATTTAGTGGAAAACGTGACCGTTTCCTTGACCGTGTTGGAGAAACGCTTTTTTTCACCATCGCGTCATATTACGTCACATGGGGGAGTCGTTTGCCGGCTCCGCGTTCGCTCAGTGCAGGCTGGTATTATGTTGAAGCGGTCGTGATTCAGTGTGTTTTCGGTGGTTATTGTATTTCAATTAATCATTATCGTGATAAATGACTGTGAATTATGGCCTGTCAGGACATCGAGTCGACAGGTTTCCGAACAAGAAAAAGGATGGTGCTTTCTTCCGTGTTTGTGTGCGTTTTGTGCAGGGTAAGAGACGGCCTTCGCTTCTGCGTCTGCTTTGAAAAACGCGGTAGTGTGTAGCGTTCACTATAGACTGCATGATTATAATCCCAGCGATATGATGAATTAACGTTACGTTATATGATGACGGCGATATGTGCACACTGTCCCGGCTCCTTCATCGGGTCGCCCGGTCCGCCGTCAGCATGTGGGTCGGCCACCGGTGGGAAACATGACGGTCACGGATCCGTCAGAGATCACTTATTGTACATTTGTTTTACAAAATGTGCCTTGTCTTAATTTAATTCATTAACGTATCCTCCATAAACTTGTAATGTCTTGCAAGTCTGCAGCCGACACTTATTATTATTATAATATAATATATTATGTTCATTTTCAATCTATACTCCGAATTTTAATGTTTGTGTTGGCTGTTTCTACATATAAAGTTTTTATACAGTAAGAAAGTTGTGATTGTGATTACTTTTTTATTCATTATCACCAAGTGGGGCCATTCAAAACCTTTATAATGTCCCTCTTTCTCTGGAAACTGTCTCCTAATGGCTGACACACACATGCAGGTCAGGGTCTAAATACTAGCTTTGCTATTGCCTGACACATAATTACAATATTGTGATCTGAGCATAGTGTTATACATATCGTCGGCTAACGTGAATACATCTATAAGCTAACACTGTTCTCTCATCGAGACCCCTGCCCTGTTCTCCTCACACCACAGCTCAATGCGTCTCCTCTGACCGTTGTTTTGTCTAATCCTGGCCTGTCTACTCTCTTGGCTTCATATGAGGCACATAATTATATGGCTGAGGTCTGTCATACGAGTAAACATTTAGGCTACAATTTCCTCAGCGTCCGAACTGTCATTGCGATCCATTGCTTTCCTATTGTTTACTTTGACCGCTCTCCCTCATGATACGTCACTTCCGGTTTGGCGGTTTTCAAATACGGAAGAAAATTTTTCTCACAAAAACGACTCCAGAAGCCTAAATAGCGTTTTATAAGTATATGTTTATATTTAAATCTAGTTCCTACATTATTGTTCTATACATTGGCTCACTGGGTACTCTAACCTGCAATATGCCCTTTAAGTAGCACGTAGAACGCGTTCTCGCGCGTTCATGTTAAGTGCATTTTTGGGAAACGCGCTTGGAATTGCCGCGAGCGTTCGTAACCTTGCACGTAGAGAGCGCTCTTAAGAGCTAAAATACATCGTTATCGGGAAACCCGGCCCAGATCAGTTTATTACAGGACAGATCGTGTTGAGGTTTATGTCAGTAGCAAAGCTCAAAACCTCAAAGTTAAAGCACAAATGCACTGATTGTGGCTCTGTTTACTACAAATGACTGAATTTCAGCATTTCATTTTAAGCTATTTCTAAAAGAATTTGATTTTATCAACACTAGAAGTGCCAGAATTCCATAACTACTAGAACTGCCACGCGCGGTCATTTTGACCGCTAGATTACAAACTCTAATGATAAACACCCAATTGAGAAATTAATGGATTTATTGTATTAGGATATCTTTAAAAAAAACAACAACACCAGACTGTACATTTAAGCAAGTATATTTTTTTGTCTACATATTTTATTCACATACACATTCATATGCACTTGAGATAAAACAAAGAACAAAGAAATGATCATGCAAATCATTCTAATGAAATAATAATATCATTAGTAGCCTACCGTAATTATCGCACATTCACAACAGATAGGCTATATTTCCATATCCATTCAACATAACTAACAAGATAATAACAACAAAAGAATATCTTATTTAATTCTAAAACATTTTATTTTAATAGAATAACAGAGAAAATAGTCTAATAACTCGTATATAGGCCTAATAGAGAATGTCTACGTAAATAGATAACGTAGTCAGGTATTATTAGCCTATTTCTGATCAACAAATTTAATCTAATATACTTTTTGTTTGTAGAAATTAGCATATATGCAAACACTCAGGACCGCTACTGACCTTTTCTGTTGACAGTGAGAAAGACAAAGGTCAACCGCGGGAAATATAACAAAAGAATAACGCGAAATTCAGGGTAAATATGTTCATTTGTTTTTTTGCCTTATGTGTCATTTATATGAAAAACATTTTAAATGAAAATACAGACACTTTTAGGAAAAGTCAGGTACCAGCAGGATTTTATTTATTTTATTGACGTCATGGCCGTTCTAGTGTTAAGACAGACCACATGTCTCTAGAACACACAACCGATAAAAGGATATGCCACTTTTTTCAGAGATTTCTTGGGGAAAATCACACATACAATGTGTTCAGGTGCAGTTGTGGCCCCTACTAAAGCATTTTTTAATGACATACTCATAACCCATTCTCAGAAAATGTCCTCTGCATTTAACCCAGTATGGGTTATTTCACGTCCCGAAAAAACACTGTAAGTAGTGTATGTGTGTAATGGCCTCTGCCGACTGTTACAGGAATTACAGGAATGAATATGTTATAATGGGTTTGACTGGTTAGCATTGTTTAGTTAGCTTCTGCTGGTATAATCATAACTACACTGTCTGTGGGACAAAGGGCATCTTTCAAAAGTTTTAAAAGACAACCTTTAACTGAATAATTTCAACTTCTGCTCTGTACTAAAGTCCATTAAAACAGCTCATTTTTTTTATTTAGCTATTGCTGCCATACAAGTAATTGTTAAATATCAGTATATAGAAGTTTCTACTATGTGCATTCAGTAAGTAGTGAACTCCTCAACCAGGTACTACAGCCAAAATGTGATATCATTGCTGAATGTGGAGTCAGTCTAACCTGGCAAACCCAGCTCAGGAATTAATGTGACTGACGATTTGATTTTTAGCTTTATTCAGATTTTTGAGTGTAGTTAGCAGATTTATTCTTTTATACTTGATATTGTTAGGCTACAAAAGTGGCTTGTACATTTGCTGAACAAACATTACTAAACATTCTCTTTGCACTGATTATGTTTGTTTATGCCAAAGTTAACCTCAGATATAGATGTGGACCAGGTAACAGTGTTATCTTCAATAAAAATGCATAAGCTGATTGATGGAAACTCGATGCACATTGTTTCAGCCATATGACTGGCTGGTTAGGTAGACATGAACGTTAGGTAGATTGGATATGACAAATTTTCGTGTGAATGTGTCCCAGCACTCTCAATGCTGGGTTGTGTCAGTAAGAGTGTCTGGCGTAAAACCTTTGCCAAATCAAATGTGTGTGTGAAGCGGACTCTGGAAACTTGTTGTAATTGCTTTAATTACAGCTCATTGTTTCATTGATATGTGAATGTGACACATTTATTGACCAAGTTATTATTTTTCTGAAGAAGGATATGTTATGATGTATGCAAACTACAGAAATGCAATGGATTAATATAACCTAAGGAAACTGTAAAAATGTCTTGTTTTTGTTTTATTAAAGTTTTTGCTGAATCTCTTGAAGGAATGCTTTACGAAGTGAATTAAACTTGCAGCACTGTGATGTATTGAAAAACTATATACTCAAAAAAATGAGAGCTAAGTTTATTAAAATAAATGTTCGCATTAGCTACTCTTTTTTTGTCATATTCAGGGGGTTTGTTTATTTGACTGGAAATAAACTCTTATTCTGAAACATTTTTTCTGTACTGATTGTGTTATTATGATATCCCCCACTTGGGCAGTTGTGTCCGAATGGTTAGTCGGACTTGTAACCCGAAGGTCACAGGTTCGAGTCTCTGTACTGTGGGGAAGTCGGACTTGTAACCCGAAGGTCACAGGTTCGAGTCTCTGTACTGTGGGGAAGTGAATGAACAGTGCTCTCTTCCACTCTTATTACCTTGAGCAAGGTACCAAACCCCCAATCGCTCCCAGGGCGCAGCAGCAAAAAAGTGGCTTCCCAGTGCTCCGGGTGTGACTTCAAACGTGCAGCAGTATTCACATGTAACATTTGATTGGCAACAAGCCATCTATGCAAAGGCATATGTTCACTAACTTATGTTAATGTTGGGAATATACTGAGCCATGATGCTTTTTGTGGTAAATACAAGCTGCTCCTATCGCAAAATGATGCCATCTCACAGCCTGATCTTCACAACCTTCCAGGATCTCGTCCTGTCGAGATTGTCCAGTCTGCCCAGCCAGAGACGATTCGCGTCCAGCCTACCCAGTCAGAGACGATTCCCGTCTGTCCAGCCAAGCCTGCACTTCACGCCAGATCTGCCGAGCCCAAGGCAGTATGCGTCATTTCCACCGCAAAGCCCTCTTCACCGCTGGTCCTGCCCGGCTCAGAGCCCTCGTCACCGCTGGTCCTGCATAAGTCCTCTGAGGGGACCGTGGAGGGCCCTTCCAACACGGTTCCCATGGCCACCCGAAGTCTTAAAGGAGGCATGGGAAGGAGACAATGCAAGTGAGCAAACCAATATCTTGTCGTATGTCATTAAGATGAGGGAGAAGATGGACTCGATGGCAGAGTTGGTAAGAGTCAACATGACTAGGGTGCAACAACATCAAAAACAATGGTACGATCAGTCAAGCAGGAAGAGAACATTAAGTCCAGGTCAGAAGGTGCTACTGCTTCTTCCCACATCTGACAGTTCATTACTGGCCAAGTGGCAGGGGCCGTATGAAGTGGTACGGAAACTAAGTGCTACTAACTATGAGATCTCGCTACCGGATCGAAGGAAGAAGTCTCAAGTTTTTCATATTAACATCTTAAGACCGTGGCAGGAGAGAAAAGGCTCATGGTCAGAGCAGCTGTGGGCAAGAAAGGTGGATGATGAAGAGGAACTGGAGGAGCAATACTTCCCAGTTGATCAAAAGTTAATTACCTTTCCAGCAGTAGATCATCTTACATCTAAACAACAGAGAGAGTTCCTGAAACGAGTGCCAAATAATCTCTTCAGTGATCAGCCTGGGAAAACAGATCTTTTACAGAGTGATATTCGTCTTCTGTCGGCAGAGCCAATTAGGCAGACTCATTACAGAGTGCCCCGCCCGCCTGATTCCTGCTTTGAAAGAGGAAGTGAAAGTGATGCTTGATTTAGACATCATAGAACCATCTAGGAGCGAATGGTGTAGTCCAGTAGTACTTGTACAAAAAAAGGATGGCTCACTCAGGTTCTGCGTGGACTTTTCGAAGCTTAATGCAGTGTCAGCTTTTGATGCATACCCGATGCCTAGAGTTGATGAGCTAATTGAACGACTTGGCAAAGCTAAGTATTTAACAACTCTCGACTTATGCAAAGGATATTGGCAAGTGCCATTGGCTGACTCGGCTAAAGAAGTGACTGCTTTCCGGGTTCCTTCTGGATTATATCATTTTAAATTTATGCGTTTTGGGCTATAGGGGGCAGCAGCAACCTTTCAGCGCTTGGTGGACCAGGTGCTGAGAGGAGTGGACAGTTTTGCAGCAGCTTATATAATGACATTGTCATTTTCAGCGATTCGTGGGAAGAACATCTGGAGCATCTTGCTGAAGTGTTTAATAAGATCTAACACGCAGGCTTGGTTGTCAATGCCAAAAAGTGCCAGATTGCCAAGCAGGAAGTCTCTTATTTAGGCTACGTCGTGGGAGGAGGATCAATTAGGCCTCAGATAGATAAAGTGCAATATATCTTGTCATGTGCGCCCCCAACAACGAAGAAGAGTGTTCGATCTTTTTTGGGCTTGGTGGGCTGGTACAGGAGATTTGTTCCTAATTTCGCCAGCAGAGCTGCAGCATTAACTGATCTTACAAGGAAGAGTAGCCCCATAAAAGTGAAGTGGACCTCAGAGTGTGAGCAAGCGTTTCAAGATTTAAAGGCTTGTCTGTGCAGAGACCCTGTCCTACAGAGCCCAAACTTTGACCTCCCTTTTGTAGTTCAAACCGATGCGTCTGGACTGGGATTGGGTGCGGTACTGTTACAGGGTGAAGGACAAGATCGACACCCGGTGCAGTACATTAGCAGGAAGCTGTTTCCTCGTGAGACTAACTATTCAACGGTTGAAAAAGAAGCTCTGGCCATTAAATGGGCCCTGGACACTTTGAAATATTATTTGATGGGCAAAGACTTTGTTCTTGAAACTGATCATAGGGCTTTGCAATGGATCAATAAAATGAGAGACAGTAATGCAAGAATTACACGGTGGTATCTTTCCCTCCAACCTTTTAAGTCCAATATAGGGCTGGAACATTGAACGTGATTGCAGACTTTTTGTCACGCCTCTCTTGAAGAGTGGCTGTCTTGAGGAGGGGGGTATGTGATGATGAACCAGGTCAAGGACATCATCACTAGAGTGTCAGCCTATTGTTATTTTGAATTTATGTGGTGTGTTGATGCAGGAATAGTTTGTGTATTGTACGTTAACAATGTATATGTGAATGGACATTATACCAACATCAAGTGTTCAATGTGTTAATGTTTTGACGGATAATAGAGAGTCATTGTTTGTTTTAAATTATTTCTTTATTGTGTAGGTTTACATTTTATAGAACATGTTAGATCTTGCCTGTCTGAGCCAGGGTTTGGAGGTGGGTTCTGGTAGTGCGCATATCCAGAACGTACCATTTTACCAAATGGAGGTAGACATGAGTGCTATGGGGTGTTAATGTTTGAGTGTTTGGTTGTATGTTATGCATGTTTGTATTATGGTTATTGTATGTCAGAAATGAGTTCTTGAACGGTAGTTAGATTTATATTATTTATGTACTAATGTTTTGCTGTGGAAGTCAGTGAGGATTGTTACGGGGAAAGGTTCCACCCCGTGATAATGGTTCGTCCTACTAGAGTTTGGCGGGAAACTTGTATATTTAAACCATTGTCTGAGCATGTTTGGGAGGGATGTTGCATCCAGTGTATACTGTGCAAATGCTTGCACAGGTCTGAGGTGAGACCTGCTGATGTTTTTGTGGATGTGCCACTAGGCATTGTTTAGTGCCAGTTTTGCTGCTCACAGCCTTTTTCTTTTGTTTTAGCCCTAGTATCTGTTGCATTAAGTGTTTTTTTTTTTTTTTTTTTTTTCGTTTTTTTTGTATTTTGTGGTCGGCACCTGGCAAAATGGATCTTCTAAAATAAACCACAACTGGCATTTTGAAAATTACTCCCTTGTACTGAGCGTTCCTAACTTCTCCCAGGCCTCTTGACAATTCTCTACATGACAATAACTTTTTTTATAAATCAAATGACATAAATTGAAATTAAAAAATGAAACAATATATAAATCATACAATGCACAGCGCAGCCCAAAAAAAAAAAAAAAAAAACTATACCAAAATCATAAATACCAATAAAGTATGCAAGTAAAAATGCACCAAACACTATTGTAAACATGATATAGCTTCTTTTTTATAAATCAAAATACATAAGTCAAAAATCATACAGTGTGTAAATCATATAGATACACAGCGCAACCCACAAAAAAAACAACAACAAAAAAAACAACAACAACAACACACTTTACCAATAAAGTATGCCAGTCAAAATGCACAAAACACTATTGTAAACCTAACATACCTTTTTTATACATCTAAATAAAAAAAAAAATCATACAATGTGTAAATCATAAAAAAAATTGAAAAAAATAAATGTAATTACAAAAATGGCACAAAGTCTAATTCTCCATTCAAGCCCGGAAATGTAGTTGCTTTCAGTGTATAAATCCAAAAAGACTCTCTCTGTAAAAATCTATTAACCCTATCTCCTCCTCTTATTGACTTTAGGATTTGTTCAATGCCGATTATCTTCAATGTACTTGGGCTACCATGATTCGCATCTCTATAATGTAAGGCCATGGGGTATGAAGGGTTACAAACTCTAATCGCATTTTTATGTTCTGATAATCTGATCTTTAATTTTCTTGTAGTCATCCCTATATAAAAGCAGCCGCATGGACACTCCAACCTATAGACCACAAATGAGGTATTACAATTAATAAATGATCTAATTTTCAATTCAGAACCAGAGGTTACATCTCTAAACATGTCAATCTTAACCATATTATCACAGTGATTACAGTTGCCACACCTGTAATTTCCTGCACTTAACCAAGAATGTGTTTTCTTAGAGGGAAGATGGCTTCTCACCAATTTGTCTTTAATTAGGTGCTTTCCGGAACACAATTGAAGGAGATTCAGGCATAACTTCTCTCAGAAAAGGATCACTCAAACTATTTCCCAATTACTTTTTATAATTTTGTATTTGCCTCTGTACAGTACTGTGTCGCAAAATAAACTGAATTATCTGAATCTTGTGATTTACATTTTTGTTGTAATAGCTCATCTCTACTAATGTTTCTTGCTTTATCATATGCTTTGTTAATCACTCTATTTTTGTACCCTCGTTCCTTAAATCGTTGAGTCATATCGTGTGCCCTGATATTAAAATCTTCTTCCTTATCGCATATTCTTTTCAATCTCTGAAACTGACCAAAGGGAATATTTTCAGTCATCCATTTAAGATGAAAACTGTCTGCTCTTAATATGGTATTTCTGTCAGTTTCTTTCCTGAAAATGGTGGTATGTAACTCCTCATTACTTCCTTTAAAAATGTTCATGTCTAAAAAACGAATCTGAGTATATGAAAAATCTAGACTCAACTTCAAATTTACATTGGTATTGTTTAGATATGTATGAAAAGCTAGCAAATCTGCCTCTGAACCTCTCCATATCAATATAATGTCATCTATATATCTACCCCAACACACCACATATTTCAAATATGAATTTAAATCGGAAAATACAAATCTCTCTTCCCAGAGTCCCATAAATTAATAAACACTGTTATTGCACTCCTGACATAAAAAAAAGACCACAGTCACCTCAGTATAAACAGAATAGATGTTCAGAATAGAAAAAAAAACATATCTTAACTTAATACATTTCACTGAATCTTCCACTGGTTGTGTCATCATCAAATTCCGTTGGCTTTGAGTATCATTAAATTCAGTTGTAAGTCGCTTTGGATAAAAGCGTCTGCTAAATGACTAAATGTAAATTGATCCTCATCATTAGACATTCAAAGCATTTGGTATGAGATTGTTTTTGTCACCAGTCTCTGTACCAAAGCTGAAATACATTGAATTACACATGGTAGGCACAATTGTTGTCCAGCTGTACCTAAAAGTTAATTTTTAACTTCTAACCTTCACCTCAGCTCGTGCCTGTCCTTGCACACTGGATACTTCAGAATTGTTTCTCTTGGTTAGCCTTGCCCTTGTTCAGAGAACGGTAGTCGGTGTCAGAAACAGTTGGTTGTCACATCTGTTGTTTATTGTTACTCTTTCGATCCTTCTCCTGGCTCTGTAGCGGGAACCTTCCTGCAATGGCTGAAGTGGACCCACGTTGCCCTCTCTGCTACTTTCACTACTGTGTGTGCCCTTTGTGCCCAAAGCAGCACTTTGAATGGACCCAGCCACCTCTTTGCCTTCCAGCTCTTCCTCTCAGATCCTTTATCACCACAAAGTCTTCTGGTTTAATGTCATGCAGTGGGGTATCAGCTGCTTTTCCTTGAGCTGCTTTTACCTGCACACAAATGTTTGATAGGAGACAAGACATTTCTTTACAGTCGTTCAACATGTCATCTTCACACAATTCGGTTGATGGCACTCGCTGTTTAACCCCTTCCATACCCATAAATGGAGATGTTCCAAACATTATCTCACAAGGGCTTAGATTTTATCTAGGCCTCTGTTTCATCCTCATATACATCAGGACTATTGGTAGGGCTTTTACCTGATTAAGCCACAGCATTTTTCCATTGTCTGAACTAATTTTTCTCGGGATTCCCCATCTCTGCACTATTTAAGTCAACAGTGCTTTTGCTATGGGGAAATCCTCCACCCACTTAGACCACATGTCCACCATAACTAGGCAATATTTTTTCCCCTCACATGAATTCATTCTATAAAATCCTAATCATTAGATGATCGAATGCTCCCTCTGGTAGTGGATGAGATGCCTGGGGCATTTTTTTTATCCATTTTGCCACATTGTTTGTGTTACAATGACACATCGTTTACAAAGAAATTCAGCAAATTTTGTGAACCCCTTTGTAAAGCAGACTTTTGTTAATTGTGTCACCATCCTCCCTTTTGATACATGGTCCAACCATGCATAAATTTCCATAATGGTAAAACAATTTTTGGTTAACACTGTTTGCCATCAACCAAACGCCTGTTTTATTGCTGCAGCCAGATTTCCTCCAAACAGCCTTCTCTGCCTCTGAGGCAAAAGACTGCATGCTCTGTAAGGACTTTCAGATAACAGTGTATACTCAATCTCCTTTGGTTTCAATAAGATAAAAAAAATCTTACAGACTTCAGCTTTAAAACAAGTTATCACTTATCGGTTCTGCCAACCAAGTTTGCATCTCTGTCAACCACGACATGTGATGTGCAGTGTAAATCAGTCGGAGTCATAATATGCACATTTTGTAATTCAACCCTGTCCTTTGCCCTTTTACACATTAATGAAGCCCATTTTTCATCTTTGACGCCCCATCCATATGCCCATTTTGGAGTTTCTAACAAACAACTTTGTTTGTTTTCAACTATTTTAATTCCCCTCAGAGATGGCTTTCAACGTCAGGCCCAAACTACACATTAAATCTCTTCCTTTCAACGGAATAGGACATTTTGGTGACATAATAAATTTATGAGTCAAAGCACTCCCTGACTTTGTCTCACAAATGAAAGTTTCAGTGAATCTATCAGTAATTTGATGTCATGATGCAGAAAAGGACAGGTGAATATCTTCAGACAGTCTCGGTAAACACTGCAAATCACATGGTCATATAGCACTTCTGCTGGCACCGCTATCTAGTAAACAATACTAATGTACCCTCCACTATAAGGGGATATTTGGTAATTTAAGAAAGCTATCATCTTTACACAATTGCCATATGGCATCAGACAAAAGAGAAACATTGCAAGACAAAGCATTTACCATTCAATGTCCAGTTCCCTTATCTGTAGCGGCTGACTGCACCAGACCCCCTCTTTCCTTGCACTCTGCCACTCACTTGATGACTCACTAACAGTCACCTCTGCTCCCAGACTCACAGATAATAGTCGCCTCAGCTCCTGTTTGGTGGGACTAAATTCTTTACAGAAAGTAGTTAGTGCCTCAGCCCATTGCTTTTTGTTAAGTCACGTATACAAGGTCATACACATACATACATACTGTCATGATCCGGTTCTCTTATCATTTTAAAGCCCTTAAAAGCCATGAGATGAACAGTGAGAAGAGTCCCCTCATTCAGCTGGTCCTGAGGCTCCACACACACACACACACGACTCACAGTGATCAGCCTCAGGACACTGACACCCTCATCCACACAATCCGGCCCAACCAAATTATAAAAACACAACAAGAGAATTACCTGACCTATTGGACTGAAACAACAAAAAAACAAAGTAAACTGGAATGTTATTTGGCCCTAAATAGAGACTACACAACTGCAGAATACCTGAGTACAGTGAAAGACTGCAAACTCAGAAGAATGATGACGAGGTACAGACTGAGCAATCACACTCTGAGTGTAGAGACGGGCAGATACAGACAGCACTGGCTGCCCAGAGAGAGACGCATCTGCCCGCACTGTGACCAGGGAGAAGTGGAGACAGATCAACACTTCCTCACCAGCTGTCCCAACTATGAGGACATTAGAGGGACTTTTTACACAAAATAACTTTGCCCTAACTTCATCAAAAAAAAAAAAAAAAAAAAAAAAAAAAAAAAAAATTCAGCATCTATTAGGAGAAAAAGAGACTGTATCATACTAGCGGCAAGATACATTGATGCTTGTCACAAAAAGAGAGAGTTGACGACCAATCAGTGATGCGAATAATTTGCAGTGATGCGAATAATCAGTGATGCGAATAAACAGTGCAATTTGAAGCCATGATGACGGATGAGATTACCTAATGGGAGTATGTAGATGATGAAGAGAAGAGGCCAAGAACAGAACCCTGGGGAACACTGTGTGGGACAGAGGCAGTAGTGGACTTAGACTGGCGGATGGAGATGTAGATTGGAATCCTGAAGGAAATGTGTTTGTTGGCAGCACTTTGAACTTAGATTTTATCTAGGCCTCTGTCTCATCCTCATATATACATCAGGACTATTGGTAGGGCCATTGTCTGAACTAATTTTTCTAGGGATTCCCCATCTCTGCACTATTTAAGTCAACAGTGCTTTTGCTATGGGGAAATCCTCCACCTACTTAGACCACATGTCCACCATAATTAGGCAATATTTTTTCCCTTCACATGGATTCAGTTCTATAAAATCCTAATCATTAGATGATCGAATGCTCCCTCTGGTAGTGGATGAGATGCCTGGGGCATTTTTTTTATCCCTTTTGCCACATTGTTTGTGTTACAATGACACATCGTTTACAAAGAAATTCAGCAAATTTTGTGAACCCCTTTGTAAAGCAGACTTTTGTTAATTGTGTCACCATCCCCCCTTTTGATACATGGTCCAACCATGCATAAATGTCCATAATGGTAAAACAATTTTTGGTTAACAATGTTTGCCATCAACCAAACGCCTGTTTTATTGCTGCAGCCAGATTTCCTCCAAACAGCCTTCTCTGCCTCTGAGGCAAAAGACTGCATGCTCTGTAAGGAGTCAGAAAAATCAAGCTTACTTTCAGATAACAGTGTATACTCAATCTCCTTTGGTTTCAATAAGATAAAAAAAAATCTTGCCGACTTCAGCTTTAAAACAAGTTATCACTGATCGGTTTCTGCCAACCAAGTTTGCATCTCTGTCAACCACGACGTGATGTGCAGTGTAAATCAGTCGGAGTCATAATATACACATTTTGTAATTCAACCCTGTCCTTTGCCCTTTTACACATTAATGAAGCCCTTTTTTCATCTTTGACGCCCCATTCATAAGCCCATTTTGGAGTTTCTAACAAACAACTTTGTTCGTTTTCAACTATTTTAATTCCCCTCAGAAATGGCTTTCAACGTCAGGCCCAAACTACACATTAAATCTCTTCCTATGAACGGAATAGGACATTTTGGTGACATAATAAATTTATGAGTCAAAGTACTCCCTGACTTTGTCTCACAAATGAAAGTTTCAGTGAACCTATCAGTAATTTGATGTCATGATGCAGAAAAGGACAGGTGAATATCTTCAGACAGTCTCGGTAAACACTGCAAATCACATGGTCGTATAGCACTTCTGCTGGCACCGCTATCTACGGTAAACAATACCAATGTACCCTCCACTATAAGGGGATATTTGGTAATTTAAGAAAGCTATCATCTTAACACAATTGCCATATGGCATCAGACAAAAGAGAAACATTGCAAGACAAAGCATTTACCATTCAATGTCCAGTTCCCTTATCTGTAGCTGCTGACTGCACATTCAGACCCCTCTTTCCTGCTCTCCTTCTCCTCTCTTTTGGCACTCTGCCACTCACTTTATGACTCACTAACAGTCCCCTCTGCTACCAGACTCACAGATAGTGTTTGGTGTGACTAAATTCTTTACAGAAAGTAGTTAGTGCCTCAGCCCATTGCTTTTTGTCAAGTCACGTATACAAGGTCATACACATATATACATACATCCATACATTCTTAAGGGTTAATAGCTTTGTTCTATCAATGTGGGCAGAGAATCATGGGACATCATGGGACTCCACATGCAATCCTTATGCGTTGTTTTACTACCTTATGTTTATAAGATTCTATGAATATATTAGAAAATGCAAACATATAGAACATATTAAATTGTGACTGTCGTCAAATCAAATTCTGTATAGAAAACTTAACCGCTACCTGCTGTTAGTCAACATGGCTGCTGTGTACGTGCATTCTTGAAGCATCAATTCAATCGACATATCAGCGTCTTCCTCTAATATGCTAAGGTACATTTCCCATTTCTGCTTACAAATGATCTTTATAGGCTAGCCTATCTACAGGGCCTGACATTTTGTGTGGGGTATTGCGTACAGTGTTAACTCCCTCAAGTGCCACATTTACTTCATAAATATACAAATATATTATCCAAGCTACTTTTTTACTCTTACTCAAGTATAGTTATTTGGACCAGTACTTTTTACTCACACTTTGGAAAGT
>JARPMJ010008660.1:0-32834 GCA_033366665.1 Phoxinus dragarum | reverse complement strand
CTGTGGCCTCATGGGATAGTAGTGACTGTCGAATGCGCACTTTAGATGTAGTAGGTCACCCGGGGTACTTTTTTATGAGTACTATGAATTCGAACAGCACACACCTGCTATATAGTATGTAAGTAGGCATATTCGGACGCAGCAATACTGTCCGCCCTAAGTAGTACGCAAGGCTAGAATCAGAATTGTTGAATCAGATTTTGCTTCTGCGAGAGCCTATGATACGTGGCATGCTATTGTTGTCAGACTGCAGATGAAGTGCACTTAATTTTGCTCTGTGGTTTTCAATAAAAACATTAATCTAATATCTAGAGTGAGTAAGACGAATGCAATGCTAACTTTCTTTAGGTATTATAGACCTCATTAGCATAATATACTGTATTATTTAAAATAGTATAATGAAAGAGAATGTATTATGTAATGATAATTTTTTCTACTTTTTGAAACATTTATCATTGCTTAATGCATATTATTGTTATAGATATGCATAAAGTAGCACACAGACGGTGTAGTATGTTTGGACTGGAATGCTAGTTTAGTATGTACTGCACTATAACTACACTCAGTAAGGATTGTTTGTTTTCTGCCTGCTAGTTTAAAAAAACAAACAATTGTCACATGAACTCATTATGTGCATGTTTCATTTTTACTAGTTCCGTCCATTTTGGAAATAATGCCATTTTGCAGTTTAAATTAAATTTGGTTTTGTTTAAAAATAGCAGTCAAATAATCAGATCAATTAGTCAAGTAAAGATGATGTGAAACTCGTTAACTTCTGATTGGCTGCGGTTTAATCAAGAGCTTCTTTCAGCAATTGATAGTAATTGTGTGTGTGTGTGTGTGTGTGTGCGTGTGTGCGCGCGTGCGTGTGCGTGCGTGTGTGTGTGCATGCGTGTGTGTGTGTGTGTGTGTGTGTGTGTGTGTGTGTGTGTGTGTGTGTGTGTGTTGCTGGATGTTTGTTATCGAGTGGATTTTTATAATTATCATTTATGTGCTATTAGGTTGACAGAAGGTGACATCAATACAGGAAAACACACTAAACTGTGGATGTGAAATGTCTCTCTCTCTCTCTCTCTCCCTCTCTCTCTCTCTCTCTCTCTCTCTCTCTCTCTCCCTCTCTCTCTCTCTCTCTCTCTCTCTCTCTCTCCCCTCTCTTTCTCTAATCAATTGAAGTACATTAGTGCTCCCTTTAAAACAACATTACACTATTATTAACAGGGAGTGTTCACTAACCTTTGGCTTAATGTTATTTAAATGTTTTGTAAATGTTAGAACAGTCGGCTGATCTTAAAATAATGTTAATAGACCTTCCTTATGATGTCATTTGCATTTGATAAACGTTCTCACGATGTTAGGAGGTCATTTTTTTTGCTGCAGCGTTGTCTGAAGGTCTTTTAAACTAAAGTTTAAGCTGAGCATGGACGTTGCATGTTTAATTAAACTACAGTAACACACAGATACCATGTTCAGTTTTGTTGTCACTTGACTTTATTATGCGCATCTCATTATGTTTAAATTGAATTGAATGAAAAAATTGCATGAAACAGAAGTTGCAATAGTGTTTTCTTCCCTGTTGTGACGTATATCTGAGAGAAACGGCTTCCTGAACAAGATCAAATGTAGGGCGGGGCTTTATCTTTTCCACCGGGAATTGATTGGATGGTTGTGGTTTGCTATTGGAGGATCTCATGTGAGTGACAGGTTGCCCCGCCCACACGCCAGTAAACGCATCATCAGAGAAGAAATGTTGCTTCAATATTTTTATATATTTTTTTATTATTATTTAAAAAAATATATAATAAGCCTATCCTTTTTATATATATATAAAAAAATTTATATATAGAATTATATATTTATTGGTTTATTTCTTATTAAAATATTTGTATAGAAGTAATATTTGAACATTTTGTTATATGTAAAACAAAATGATTGCTAAACATTTTGGACATCATTTTTCTGTTAGTGACGTTATTTTTTTTGTTTCCATGGATGGACTGGAAACACTGAGCGGTGTGCAGAACAGTCTCTCCCATAAAGAACTTTGAAATCTGAGAGAGAAAGAGAGAAAAAAGGCACGTTTGAAGCCCAAGCTGGAGAGAGATGAATAAAGTTGGAGAAGACAAAGAAAGAAAAGATAAAAAGAAGTGGAGAATATATGGAGATAGATGGCAGCGCTGCCCTCTTGAGCTTTCCACCCAAAGATAGACTGAGCGAAAGAGAGAGAGCGAGTGTGTGTGTCTATGGCCACAGTGTGTCTGTTGGACCGAAGCTCTTTCTGATGTCTTTGCCTGTAGCCATGTGTGTGTGACAGCGTTTGTACGTGTGTGTCTTTGCTCAGAGCGAGTCATGGTACTGAATGCACATTTCTGACTCTCTCCTTCTCGATTCTTGACACACACACGCGCGCACACACAAACACACACGAGCGCGCACACACACACGCACACACACACGCACATGCATGCAAACACACACACACACACACACAAACACACACGAGCGCGCACACACACACACACGCACACACGCACATGCATGCACACACACACACACACACGCACGCGCACACACACACACACATGCATGCACATACACGCACATGCATGCACACACACACACACACACACACACACACATACACATACACACACACACACACACACACACACACACACACACACAGACCCCCAGGGACCGCTGTCACTCATCCCCCCCCGAGCCTCACAGTTGGCGAGCTGTCGCTTCCTCCGCTCGTCTCAATCATCGGCAGCGTCCTCTCCTCCCTCACTTTTTCATCCCCACTTCTCTTTCAAACCCCTCCTCCTCCTACACTCTTCCTCTCCCGCTCTCTCGCTCCCTGTTTTGTTTCGCTCTCATCTCTTTCTCTGTGAAAATTTCATGATACAGTTGATGACAGATGAGTTTCCTTTGATAGCTTGTTCTTGTCTGTCAAAAACTGCGACTACTTACCCAGAAACTGCAGCCTGTAAGTACTCTGCGTGTGTGTGTGTGTGTGTGTGTGTGTGTGTGTGAGAGAGAGAGGGTTTTCAATCTCAGATATTTTATATATTTTATATAGATATTAATACATTTTTTATATTTCTTAAGAATTTTAGTGAGAATTTTTTATTAAATTTACAATTCCGAGTAATATATGCATCTTAAATAATTTTATTTTTTAAATAATTTTAAAATATAAAAATGTTATTACCGATATTGCATTTTTGTTTTAAGCATTATTTGTTTTATGTAGTTGCAGTGTATAAGCAACATGTATGTATTAGAATATTGAATCAGCCTTTGAGGACATCTGGTTGTTCATGTTCATGCATTTCTGTGTCACTCTTACATGTCAAGGTGTTTTTTTAATTAGTGTATTGATTTCAATGTGATTTAAATTGCTAATTGAATTCTGTCTCCTGACCATGGTATGATGACCATGTTCTTTTGTTCATTGTACCAATTTTAATGATGGTCATACTCTTGTATTATTTGAAATACTTTCAAGGTATACATTATCGAATACCACAGTATTTATCAGAGTACCATGATATTACCATCATTATGATACGGCACTACCACATTACTATTTTGTAAGACAAAAACTATATAGGAAAATTACAGTATTTCATAGCTCTCTTTAGTGATCTTTGAGTTAGTCAGCGTTTCTTTGTAACGTTTCGTTGAATATCGGGGTCATGCTGCTTCTGTGCATGAACATATATGTATGTATTTGCATATCTAATCAGTCTTTGAGGGCATTTAGTTGAACACGCTTTACACTTTCACGACTAATAACGCTCTAAAGCATCTCACTGCGTGTCCTGTTTGTCTTTAAATGGTCTGTTAAGTGTCGCTTTTAATTGGGTTATTGATCCATGTGCTCTAAATTGCTTATTGGATTCTGTTTCAAGGTGAACTACTATGTGGTGTCAAGGTTACTGAGGACATGATGGTTTTGGACACAGCTATTACTGTATGCTAATATCATGGTAATCTTTGAACTACCATGTTATATGCTGGAAATCCAGCCCAAAGAGCAGATAGTTAGTTTTTTATTGGTCTGGTGCATATTTTATTTACTTTAAAAAAATACTATTTCATAATAGAGTGAAACTGGAAGTAAAAACGACGTTAATTTTCTCCATAGGGAAATTGATTTTTAACGAGAAATTATAATTGTTAAAGACAGACTACTGTGAGTTCAGAGGTTGTTAATCAGCTTCTGTTGAAGCCGTCAGCCCGTATTGTGGTGAAAAACTACATTACCCATGATGCTGTGCAGAAATTCCACCAATCAGAGTCGGAACGTCAACGCACAAAATTGCTCCAAAAAGAAGCACCATGACGATTCATGAAGAGAATCGTCTCTCTACGATCTCAAAATACTTAAATATATATATTTTAATTTAAAATAGATTGTTATATTTTTATAATTTTTATATTTGATTATGCTGTTCGCAATGCCTCATGGGATAGATTTGATCAGATTTTCAAGTACTTTATTGCATCAAATCAAAGTTTGGGAATCCCTATGGGAAAAACAAATAGAAAAAAAAAATGTGTCGGTGAAAAATGTGTGCGGCACTGTTGCACTCTATATTTCAAATAAGCATTGAAATTTCATGTGCATTCCTTCAGCTTTATTAAGCATTACAATACTTTCCATTCATTTTTCTATGAGTATCCTGTCTTCTCTTTCTTATATTGTCTCTGGGGTTAGTCAGTAGTAATTAGAATGTGTGTGTGTGTGTGTGTGTGTGTGTGTGTGTGTGTGTGTGTGTGTGTGTGTGTGTGTGTGTGTGTGTGTGTGTGTGTGTTTCACTGATGTCCCCTCTGGCTTACTGACTCATGTGTGTGTGCTGCTCTGCACATCTGGGTGTTTCTTGGACTGTCCTTTTTCGTTTAAATCAGTGTGTCAGACTCTGGAGCCGACTGAGATGTCTGGAATATGAGAATCCTGCTGCAAAATACCAGCTTTTAACTATAGCTTTACATTAGCTGGTCAGATGGACTAACTTCTAGTTTTGCCTCGTAGACCAAGCTTCTGTAAGCTGGTTAGAGATGGTAGACCACCTTAGACTGGTTTTGCCTTCAGAACTGGATTAATACTTTGTGGCGTAGAGTGGTTGAATCACGCAGTCGCTGCAGATTTGTCGCTGCACATCTATGATGTGAATCTCCAGTTCCTCCACATCCCAAAACTGCTTTATTAGATTGAGATCTGGTGACTGTGGAGGCAGTTTGAGTTTAGTGAACCCATCATGTTCGAGATGATTTGAGTTTTTTGACATGTACGTTCTCCTGCTGGAAGTGTCCATCAGAAGATGAAAACACTGTGTCCATAAAGGGATGGAGATGGTCAGAAACAATACTCAGGTCGACTGTGGTGTTTAAACAATGTTCAATTGGAACTAAAAATTGGACCCAAAGTGTGCTAAGAAAATACCATTACAGCACCAGCAACCTGAACCGCTGAAGGCAGGATGGATCCATGCTCTCATGTTGCTTATGCCAAATTACCATCTGAATGTCCCAGCAGAAATGGAGACTCATCAGACCAGGCAATGTTTTCCCAATCTTCTACTGTCCAGTTTTGATGAGTCCGTGTGAATTGTAGCCTCAGTTTGCTGAGAGTTCAGAGATGCTCTTCAGTGTTCAGAGATGCTCTTCTGTGTTCAGAGATGCTCTTCAGTGTTCAGAGATGCTCTTCTGTGTTCAGAGATGCTCTTCAGTGTTCAGTGTTCAGAGATGCTCTTCAGAGATCAGAGATGCTCTTCTGTGTTCAGAGATGCTCTTCTGTGTTCAGAGATGCTCTTCAGTGTTCAGAGATGCTCTTCTGTGTTCAGAGATGCTCTTCAGTGTTCAGTGTTCAGAGATGCTCTTCAGAGATCAGAGATGCTCTTCAGTGTTCAGAGATGCTCTTCAGTGTTTAGAGATGCTCTTCAGCGTTTAGAGATGCTCTTCAGTGTTCAGAGATGCTCTTCTGTGTTCAGAGATGCTCTTCAGTGTTCAGAGATCAGAGATGCTCTTCAGTGTTCAGAGATGCTCTTCTGTGTTCAGAGATGCTCTTCAGTGTTCAGAGATGCTCTTCAGTGTTCAGAGATGCTCTTCAGTGTTCAGAGATCAGAGATGCTCTTCAGTGTTCAGAGATGCTCTTCTGTGTTCAGAGATGCTCTTCAGTGTTCAGAGATGCTCTTCAGTGTTCAGAGATCAGAGATGCTCTTCAGTGTTCAGAGATGCTCTTCTGTGTTCAGAGATGCTCTTCAGTGTTCAGAGATCAGAGATGCTCTTCAGTGTTCAGAGATGCTCTTCTGTGTTCAGAGATGCTCTTCAGTGTTCAGAGATGCTCTTCAGTGTTCAGAGATGCTCTTCAGTGTTCAGAGATGCTCTTCTGTGTTCAGAGATGCTCTTCAGTGTTCAGAGATGCTCTTCAGTGTTCAGAGATGCTCTTCTGTGTTCAGAGATGCTCTTCAGTGTTCAGAGATGCTCTTCAGTGTTCAGAGATGCTCTTCAGTGTTCAGATATCAGAGATGCTCTCCAGTGTTCAGAGATGCTCTTCAGTGTTCAGAGATCAGAGATGCTCTTCAGTGTTCAGAGATCAGAGATGCTCTTCAGTGTTCAGAGATGCTCTTCAGTGTTCAGAGATGCTCTTCAGTGTTCAGAGATCAGAGATGCTCTTCAGTGTTCAGAGATCAGAGATGCTCTTCAGTGTTCAGAGATCAGAGATGCTCTCCAGTGTTCAGAGATGCTCTTCAGTGTTCAGAGATCAGAGATGCTCTTCAGTGTTCAGAGATGCTCTTCAGTGTTCAGAGATCAGAGATGCTCTTCAGTGTTCAGAGATGCTCTTCAGTGTTCAGAGATCAGAGATGCTCTTCAGTGTTCAGAGATGCTCTTCAGTGTTCAGAGATCAGAGATGCTCTTCAGTGTTCAGAGATTAGAGATGCTCTTCAGTGTTCAGAGATGCTCTTCTGTGTTCAGAGATGCTCTTCAGTGTTCAGAGATGCTCTTCTGTGTTCAGAGATGCTCTTCAGTGTTCAGAGATGCTCTTCAGTGTTCAGAGATGCTCTTCAGTGTTCAGAGATGCTCTTCAGTGTTCAGAGATGCTCTTCTGTGTTCAGAGATGCTCTTCAGTGTTCAGAGATGCTCTTCAGTGTTCAGAGATGCTCTTCTGTGTTCAGAGATGCTCTTCAGTGTTCAGAGATGCTCTTCAGTGTTCAGAGATGCTCTTCTGTGTTCAGAGATGCTCTTCAGTGTTCAGAGATGCACTTCTGTGTTCAGAGATGCTCTTCAGTGTTCAGAGATGCTCTTCTGTGTTCAGAGATGCTCTTCAGTGTTCAGAGATGCTCTTCAGTGTTCAGAGATGCTCTTCTGTGTTCAGAGATGCTCTTCTGTGTTCAGAGATGCTCTTCAGTGTTCAGAGATGCTCTTCTGTGTTCAGAGATGCTCTTCTGTGTTCAGAGATGCTCTTCTGTGTTCAGAGATGCTCTTCAGTGTTCAGAGATGCTCTTCAGTGTTCAGAGATGCTCTTCAGTGTTCAGAGATGCTCTTCTGTGTTCAGAGATGCTCTTCTGTGTTCAGAGATGCTATTCTGTGTTCAGAGATGCTCTTCAGTGTTCAGAGATGCTCTTCAGTGTTCAGAGATGCTCTTCAGTGTTCAGAGATGCTCTTCAGTGTTCAGAGATCAGAGATGCTCTTCAGTGTTCAGAGATCAGAGATGCTCTTCAGTGTTCAGAGATCAGAGATGCTCTTCAGTGTTCAGAGATTAGAGATGCTCTTCAGTGTTCAGAGATGCTCTTCAGTGTTCAGAGATGCTCTTCAGTGTTCAGAGATGCTCTTCAGTGTTCAGAGATGCTCTTCAGTGTTCAGAGATGCTCTTCAGTGTTCAGAGATGCTCTTCAGTGTTCAGAGATCAGAGATGCTCTTCAGTGTTCAGAGATGCTCTTCAGTGTTCAGAGATCAGAGATGCTCTTCAGTGTTCAGAGATCAGAGATGCTCTTCAGTTTTCAGAGATGCTCTTCAGTGTTCAGAGATGCTCTTCTGTGTTCAGAGATGCTCTTCTGTGTTCAGAGATGCTCTTCAGTGTTCAGAGATGCTCTTCTGTGTTCAGAGATGCTCTTCAGTGTTCAGAGATCAGAGATGCTCTTCAGTGTTCAGAGATCAGAGATGCTCTTCAGTGTTCAGAGATCAGAGATGCTCTTCAGTGTTCAGAGATGCTCTTCAGTGTTCAGAGATGCTCTTCAGTGTTCAGAGATGCTCTTCAGTGTTCAGAGATGCTCTTCAGTGTTCAGAGATCAGAGATGCTCTTCAGTGTTCAGAGATCAGAGATGCTCTTCAGTGTTCAGAGATCAGAGATGCTCTTCAGTGTTCAGAGATGCTCTTCTGTGTTCAGAGATGCTCTTCAGTGTTCAGATATGCTCTTCAGTATTCAGAGATGCTCTTCAGTGTTCAGAGATGCTCTTCAGTATTCAGAGATGCTCTTCAGTGTTCAGAGATGCTCTTCAGTGTTCAGAGATGCTCTTCAGTGTTCAGAGATCAGAGATGCTCTTCAGTGTTCAGAGATCAGAGATGCTCTTCAGTGTTCAGAGATGCTCTTCAGTGTTCAGAGATGCTCTTCAGTGTTCAGAGATGCTCTTCAGTATTCAGAGATGCTCTTCAGTGTTCAGAGATGCTCTTCAGTGTTCAGAGATGCTCTTCAGTGTTCAGAGATGCTCTTCTGTGTTCAGAGATGCTCTTCTGTGTTCAGAGATGCTCTTCAGTGTTCAGAGATGCTCTTCAGTGTTCAGATATGCTCTTCAGTATTCAGAGATGCTCTTCTGTGTTCAGAGATGCTCTTCAGTGTTCAGAGATGCTCTTCTGTGTTCAGAGATGCTCTTCAGTGTTCAGAGATGCTCTTCTGTGTTCAGAGATGCTCTTCAGTGTTCAGAGATGCTCTTCTGTGTTCAGAGATGCTCTTCTGTGTTCAGAGATGCTCTTCAGTGTTCAGAGATGCTCTTCAGTGTTCAGAGATGCTCTTCTGAGTGTTCAGAGATGCTCTTCAGTGTTCAGAGATGCTCTTCTGTGTTCAGAGATGCTCTTCTGTGTTCAGAGATGCTCTTCTGTGTTCAGATATGCTCTTCAGTATTCAGAGATGCTCTTCAGTGTTCAGAGATGCTCTTCAGTATTCAGAGATGCTCTTCAGTGTTCAGAGATGCTCTTCAGTGTTCAGAGATGCTCTTCAGTGTTCAGAGATCAGAGATGCTCTTCAGTGTTCAGAGATCAGAGATGCTCTTCAGTGTTCAGAGATGCTCTTCAGTGTTCAGAGATGCTCTTCAGTGTTCAGAGATCAGAGATGCTCTTCAGTGTTCAGAGATCAGAGATGCTCTTCAGTGTTCAGAGATCAGAGATGCTCTTCAGTGTTCAGAGATCAGAGATGCTCTTCAGTGTTCAGAGATCAGAGATGCTCTTCAGTGTTTAGAGATCAGAGATGCTCTTCAGTGTTCAGAGATCAGAGATGCTCTTCAGTGTTCAGAGATCAGAGATGCTCTTCAGTGTTCAGAGATCAGAGATGCTCTTCAGTGTTTAGAGATCAGAGATGCTCTTCAGTGTTCAGAGATCAGAGATGCTCTTCAGTGTTCAGAGATCAGAGATGCTCTTCAGTGTTCAGAGATCAGAGATGCTCTTCAGTGTTCAGAGATCAGAGATGCTCTTCAGTTTTCAGAGATGCTCTTCAGTGTTCAGAGATGCTCTTCAGTGTTCAGAGATCAGAGATGCTCTTCAGTGTTCAGAGATCAGAGATGCTCTTCAGTGTTCAGAGATCAGAGATGCTCTTCAGTGTTCAGAGATCAGAGATGCTCTTCAGTGTTCAGAGATCAGAGATGCTCTTCAGTGTTCAAAGATGCTCTTCAGTGTTCAGAGATGCTCTTCAGTGTTCAGAGATGCTCTTCAGTGTTCAGAGATCAGAGATGCTCTTCAGTGTTCAGAGATGCTCTTCAGTGTTCAGAGATGCTCTTCAGTGTTCAGAGATGCTCTTCAGTGTTCAGAGATCAGAGATGCTCTTCAGTGTTCAGAGATGCTCTTCTGTGTTCAGAGATGCTCTTCTGTGTTCAGAGATGCTCTTCAGTGTTCAGAGATGCTCTTCATTGTTCAGAGATGCTCTAGATGCTCTTCAGTGTTCAGAGATGCTCTTCAGTGTTCAGAGATGCTCTTCTGCAGATCTCGGTTGTATCGAGTGCTTATTTGAGTTACTGTTGCCTTTCTATCAGCTCAAATCTGGTTATTTTCCTCAGACATCTGACATTAACAAAACATTTTCTCACACAGAATTGAAGCTCGCTGAATATTTCCTCTGTTTCTGATAATTTTCTGCAAAGATGGTCATGCGTAAAGAATCCCAGTAGACCCAGTAGACCAGTTTCTGAAATACTCAGAGCAGCCCGTCTGGCACCAACAACCATGAAATGTTCAAAATGACTTAAATGCCTTTTCTTCCTCATTCTGTCTATCTTCCTCATTGTCTTGATCGTGTCTACATGTCTAAATGCATTGAGTTGCTGCCATTTGATTGCCTGATTAGATATTTGCATTAACGAGCAGTTGAACAGGTGTACCTAATAAAGTGGCCGGTTGTGTGTGTGTGTGTGTGTGTGTGTGTATAGGCTATAAAAAAAAAAAAATATATATATATATATATATATATATATATTGGTACATAAAGGATTTTTTCGCTGTTCACTTTACTAATATGAACATTTTTTAATGGGACTTTTGTTCTTGCAAATACCCGTCCCTGTGCTTGGGTACATCTAGAAAAAGACGAAACCTTCAGTGAATTCAGATTGTGTCCTTGCTCAGGGAGGTTCCTGGAGCCTCGGCCAATCGCTGGGCACAGTTTAGGCAGTTTGTCTCAACTCCCGCCCCATCGCTGCGCACTCCTCCTGGCCAGCGCTAATGATACCCCTGACCTCTGACCCCTCTGATCCGCCCTGGCACCCCCGGACACATCCTCAGAGATGAGCCAGGCAGAACTAGCCAAACCAGAGCCATCTCTGAGCCAACAGGCCTCCTCAGACGATGGCCGAGAGGATCACAGCGATGAGATGGGATGAGACAGCGAGCGCTGCGGGACAGATCCTGCTTTGAGGAGTTTTTAACTACCCTAAACCCGTCTCCACTGTAACCACACAGATGGGTCCTGGATGAGAGCAAAATGACAAATTGTTGTAACTTGCCATTTTACAAAATTGTGCTGCTCCTAAATTACGCAATTCATCATGTTACATCACCAGGGATGGAAATCATAAGGAGTTTATCATTTATTGGTTCCGATTCCACTAATGTTTCCAGTTTATTAACAATTGCTTTCTTCAATTTTGGACCTGTATATAAAAATTATATGGTTTTATTATTTTATTTTTTTAAACTGATAAGAACCCGTTCTCAAAAACGTAATTGAAATATCGCAGAATTAATATTAATATGAATATTAAATGGAAAAACTTACATTAAAAAAAAAAACTTTAACAGAAATTAGAAAGGTTGCTTTGGCAACTAACTGAAATAAGTTGAAGCACTAAAATGAGTAAAACTAAAATTTAAATAAAATTAATTAAGAAATGATCATAAAAATGATAAAAGCACATAACAAACTTACCAAAACCTGAACTAGATACTTAAAAAAAAAAAAAAACTACTTTGAAATATTAATAGTATATAAATAATGGTAAAATAACATGGGACTGATCTAGTCACTTTGTCATGTCCGCCCTACTGTATATATCTGAACACCTTAAGTACCGTTTTCACTTGCAATCAATTAAACTAAAGTTTAAGACTAACTTTAACTACTTTTGAATGTCACTTGTCAAAACCTTGTCTAGAGGTTTAAAATAGAACGAGGTATCAGAAGAAGCTAATAAGGAGAATTGAATTCATTAATTAACATTTTTACACTGTAAAAAATTATTGCTGTTATTTTTATCATAAATTAAAATTCAACATTAGAATAAGAAATAATGTGTTGTTTCAACTTAAAAAAGTATGTGTTGGTGCTTGAATTAAAATATTAAGTGTCTCTTTAGTTTAGTTTAGTTAAAGGATAATTCCGGTATTTAACACCTTGAGTCTATATTGTAGTTTGTTTTGGATGAACAAGAGTGGTGGACAAAATTTTTTTGACAATGGTTCCTCTCTCGCGTCTCGCCCCTGTCACGTCTTTCAATATTTTCAAGGTTTTGTTTGGTTATTTCGCTTACTCTCCCGGAGCACAGTTGCTCTGCTCGCTAGCCTTATGAGAAACGGAAGCGAGCAAAAAGACTACATCGACCAAATGTAAACAGCCCCCTTTCCGTTTCCGGTAGCGCATATATATTAACGAGCACTCAGTCCTTCAACAGAATTCAATGGGAATTTACAAAATGACGAATAAAACACGACAGAAACTGTATTTCGCAACACTTTTTGTTTCTGGAACATCAACTAACATCACTAATCACTCTGTGAGTTGCACAGTTTTGAAAACTAATGTTAAAGGTTGTTTTAATGACATTTTCGGACATGCCCATTGACTCCAATGTTAAATGGGTCCATGGCCAATTCTATTATAGTCAAAAACTCGAGAGAGGAACCATTGTCAAAAAAAATTTGTCCACCACTCTTGTTCATCCCAAAACAAACTACAACATAGACTCAAGGTGTTAAATACCGGAATGATCCTTTAAGTTGGATATTTAAGTTAGCTCAACAAATTTTAAGTTGGACATTTGTTCAATATAGCAATATTTGCATATGATTGCTTTTTTTGATTGGTTTTCTTTTCTTGCATTTATTTAAAGGGGTCATGACATGGTTTTTTTAATTTTATTATTATGTTCCCTTAGGTGCAATTATAGTATTACTATAGTTTTTTTTACAAAAAACTTTTAAAATATAGTGATTTATGACCTTTTCCCACCCTGTTTCTCATCCTCTGATTCAAACAGTCTGTTTTGGGGGTGTTTCCCCTTTAAGAGTTCAGTGTTAACGCCCACTGTTATGATTGGCTAACGTCAGTGCCTATGCATCAATTATTAACGCCCCCAGCCAGAACATTTGCGGATTCTGCGTAACTGTTTAGTAGCGGGTGATGCATGCAAAGCGATGGCTCTTGCAATGATAAAACCTTATTATGTTTGAGCCGGAATCAGATGAGGAATCAGAGGAAAATGAACCATCACCACAACAACGAAGACTGGATCAGCCCGTGTCCACATGGAAAGTGAAACTATTTTGAATTAATAAAAAAAAATTAACCCGAGACACTTGAAAACGGATTATTGTTGCATAATTATCCTATAGCTTCATTTGCTAACAGTTTAACATTATTTAACTAATTCCAATGAAATGATAGGGTGTACCACGGACAAAAATGCATGCACAGGCCATCTTTGAAGATGCAGCATTGATAAAGGCAACATTTTTAATTTTCTATCACATGTAGGCCTACTAGAAAGGCGACATATTTTCAAGATTCTCTTATACAAATGTGTTTATATTAGCCATGGTAAAAAGTAAGTTTGCGTCGTCGTTATTGAGCCCAGACTCGGCACGGACTTATTTTTGAGCAACAGTTTTCTGGCAAAGCCAAGCATCATATTGGGATTTTTTCCTCAAAACAGTCATCCTTAAATGTATAGAACACTGCCGTGACTGGGACGTCCGCAAAAAATTAAGTGCATCCATTTTTCCCTGACGACTGGATCTTTCAGCGTATTTAAAAAGTAGTTTAAAGTTTTAAATACATTACTTACAGTTTGCGTCGTCGATGTTGAACCCAGAATAGTCAGCACGGACTTATCTTTGAGCAACAGTTTTCTGGCAAAGCTCAAAACAGTCATCCTTCAAATGTATAGAACAAACGCTTAAACTAACACTGCCGTGACTGAGACGTCCGCAAAAAATAAAGTGCATCCATTTTTCCCTGCCGACTGGATCTTTCGCAGCGTATTCAAAGATGTTGTTTGTCCACAGCCAGGAACAGCACATCTGCGGCATCGTAATCTCCCTGTACACAGACCCACTCGCTCTCCGTCGACTGAACACTTGTGAGGCGCGCGGCGCGCGGGGCGCGACAACGATACGAAATGAGCGTAGTTGTCTTGCGCTTAAAGCGTAGTTGCCTTGTTCTGGAGGCGGTCATATGCAAACGCTGGTACGTCACTTCGTACCGTGACGTCACTTCTTACCATGGATCCAGAACGAGCTGTATTTAGAGCTTGATTAAATAAATGATTCGTTTATAATGGGGAGGAAGTCTTAAGCTATGAAACTTGCAGGACGTTTTAATGGTACAAAGACCTCTTATATACTAAAAGATCAAGGCAAATTTGGTTTCTCATGTCATGACCCCTTTAAAGTCCCCCTTTAGTCAATAAAAAAACTCATCTTTGATCACCAAAATTACAAAATTATTTTTTTTCTTCTTGAAATAAAATTCTTCATGCCTTTACATAGCTTGAATGTAACTCTACAACCTTGTCTCATTTAGTATATGCGGTTCTATGAATATGCAAATGAGCCCCGCCTCCACTCACTCACTCAGCTCAGAGATCCACTCGTTGACGATCACACGTTGATCTGATTGGTTACAAGGTAGTTTGTGACGTCAGAAACACCAGCGATTTCACTCAGCAATGCTGTTAACTTATGAATCTGCACATTGTTTGTCTTTAAAGCACATTAAAAACACCACAGACCACATTTACACTGCAAAGATGGTGTCATGTATACAGTAAAGCAACTCTAATGTGGCATTTTAATACAAAAAAAAAACGAAACTTCTAAAAGTCCTCAACTTAATTAATGCTCATTACAACAACAAAAAACTCATGTATTATAGTGAAAATTCAACAGTTGATTGCATAACCTGCGTAGCTCTCCTTAAATCTAGCACTGAATGTGGGTTGTGTCACAAACTCCCTGTAACATGTTGTTTATGTCGCGGAGAGGCGGACAGCAGTGACGTCTATGAAGGGTTTCCACAATAACACCTTCTCCTCAGAAGACACTTTCTGTCAGTCTGTCTCTCCCACACGCTCCTGTCTAAATTGGCTATTTCCATGTAAATATGAGGCTTGTGTGTGGTTTAATTGCTATGGAGATGACTTAGGACGGGACCGTGTGATTTAAGCAATCAGAACGAAGCATCAGGGAGGAGAAAGAGAGAGGGAAGAAGGAATAATGCTGGATGAACAGAAGTTGGAGGTGGAGAAGCTTGTGATTAATTAGGAGACTGGGAATAACCATTTCTTTCTCTCTCTCTCTCTCTCTCTCTCTCTCTCTCTCTCTCTCTCTCTCTCTCTCTCTCTCTCTCTCCGTGTGTTTCAGGGGAAGAGGAATAAAACCAGGAGTGGAGTCCGTCGGGTCTCCCGATTCAGGAAGAGGAAGAGGAGAGAAAAAAGCCATCAAGTAGGTGCAGGGACTTTCATTTCGTTCAATGGGGCTTTTCTTTTTAAGATCGTTGTGTTGGAGCGAAGCCTGAAAATATGAAATCAGCTTCACTGTTTCTCCATAGACAACAAATACGTGTGTTTTAAATCTACGGAAATCATTAATTTCAGAAGTCTTTAAAGCAATGGCGGTCCGTCAGAGGAAGAAAGAGAGGCTCAAAAGTGCAGCTAAAATGATCAAATTCATGAACTTACTAATGGGCCTAACTTGGATGCATAAGTAATGTAAATAATATTAGGAAAAAAAATGTAACAGCATGATGGCCCAGAGAATTTTAATTTGTACATTTATTTATTTATATGTGAGGCAATTAAGTGACATCATTTTTTTCAATTAAAAAATACGCTTGAAAAAAGCACTGGGAGTTCATAAATGATATATTTCGTTCGTTTACCATTATTGAAAATCATTGGTTTGTTGATTAGAATGATTAAAACACACCGTTAATTATCAAACTAATTTTTGGATATCAGAGAAAGATCATCTGTGTACAGGAGCATAAATACCATATATATATATATCATTAAAAAATAATAAATAATAGCACATCAGCAAAAAAAATATATGTATATAAAATGTTGCTTTATTAATATTGTTTAAGTCATAAATAATATTATTAAAATAATGTTAAAAATGGGAAGAATAATATATGAAAAAATAATGCAATATCAGAAATAATAATTAAAATAGTTTAAAAAAAAAGATGCCTCCTGCAATTATTTTTTTTTATTTTTTATGCTGCTCTATCAGCCTCCTGGAAAATTCCCACTGCCTAAAAGTCAAGATTTCCATTTTATTTCATTCACCGTTCAGTTTTTTCAGTCTAGACTTGCTTTGAAGAAAGGAAAGAAAGGAGAACCTTCACAAGTGCGAGAGAGAGAGAGAGCAGTTAAGTGCACTCATTAGGGAAGCATCTCTCTCTCCTCTGGAACGAGGGCGCGGGATCTTTGAGCTTCCGCTGTTTTCCTCTTCCTATGATCACATGTCTTCTTGTTTACGAGGCGGTTATTCTCGGAGACACGCACCGGTAGAAGTGTGTGCTGTGCTTCGTGACATTGCAGCTGCTGTTTTAGACTAATGACTTCTCTGGATTTAAAGCTTGCAGGTGCTTGTGGAAATCTGCATTTTTTTTTTAAGGACTGCACATTGCATTTTTTTTTCCTGAAGCTGTTGTTGAAATAATAACTCACCATAAATGACCTTTCCCCCCCAATACCAGGTTCACCCGACCCATTTCTCCTGACCTCTGACCTTTGTTGTCTCCTTTCTTAGCAACACATTAATGGTTTGTCACCACGAAGAGCACTTAAGATTGTGTTTGATAACATGTGATGCTTCACAGCTGTCCATCTCTCTCTTTCTCTCCCTTACGCTTTTGATTTTTGATAAACTAATGAACTCACAGGTGTAATAATCTTGCTCGTCTCTGCTTTATGGATGCATTGGGTCTGTGTTTTTCTGATGACAGCCCTTTATGACCTCTCAGTTTCTTCCTCTCCCTCCTGTCCCGCAGAAGAGGAGATTCCCGGAGATGGCCCGTGTGTAGATCGCTGGATGAAATGGGTCGCTCATGTTCCACTGACGTGTGTGTGTGTGTGTGTGTCTCTTCAGTGATTTAGACAGAGACTTTTGGAATAACAATGACAGCAGTTCAGTGCAGCAGCGCTGGAGCTCATACCCGCCCAAGGAGTTTGTACTAAACATTTCTCCTTATGCCCCTTACGGAGATCCACGCCTCTCACTCAAGTGAGTCTCAGTTCAGGCTGGTAAGAGACACCAAACCCCTGACCCACAACTCATACCTCACCCGAACCTCACCTAACCCGAACCCAAACGCACCCATGATTTGTGCTGCCAGTCTGTCATTCCGGTCAAGAGCCGCCCATAGACAGGGGAACACCGTCTGACTGACGCATGCTGTGAACTGACCAAATGCTTGTTTTTTTTATATATTTTTTTTATTTGAAATTGATACCACGAAATTAAATGTTAATGAAAATCATTCGTATGGTCGATCATTTTGTATTTTATTTTAACATTCAGAACAGAACCAGAAGCAAAACTGAAAGTATGAACAATACTAATAATCGTTTCCTTTATAGTCCGTCAACAGTTTCTCGCTGATTTATGTATAGATATAGCCTAGATATACACACAGACCAGCTCTAACACTGCTAACTAGTTTTGTATCAATATATTAATAAATATTAGATCATTTTTTAATATATTATATTATATTGCTGTTATTATGTTTATATGTGTGAAATGTATATATATATATATATATATATATATATATGTATATATATATATATATATATATATATATATATATATCTATATATATATATATATATATATATATATATATATATATCTCTCTATATATATATATATATATAAATGTAACTTACAATATAATTTAAATAATATAATATAATAATAAATAAAATAAAAATATATATATATATATATCTAAATATATAAATACCGGTATATATATATATATAAATGTAACTTACAATATAATTTGAATATTATATATAATAATAAAATATATAATATATATTTATATATATACAGTATATGCAATATTCTAAAATGATTTGCCAAACTGTAATATTATTTTTTTTAATGGTATATAATCATATGCAATCATTTACAATATATATATATATATATATATATATATATATATATATATATATATGTGTGTGTGTGTATTGTAACTCACAATGTATTGAGAATATTGTATACAATTAAAATAAATATATATAAAAAAAATGACATAAAATATGTTTATATTACAGTTTGGCGAACAGTTTTAGAAGTTGCATAAAGCGAACCAGACATATAGGCATAAAGCCTTTAAAAGCAATTAGCACTGGTTGTAGCACTGGTTGTATTGGGGTGCAGTTTGCGTCAGTGAGTGAGTGAGCGGACTGTTGGCTGCGACTAACACAACACACATATATTACTGTACCGCATCTCACCTGTTACCCAGCATTTATCCCCGATCCTGGCAGGGCTGTAATGATGAGGACGCATCCCGTACGCTAACACACTTTTCCAAAAGGATATGGCAATAATGAACTCATAAAGCCAAACTCATAGTATCCTCCATCTGATTGTGATGTGCATATATGGGATTATACAGTACCATTGCACCCAGACGAGATGACAAGATAAAGACAAATACGTGAAAGATGAAGTGTGTAGTTTCTGCTCCTATAGGGATATGCACAATATATCCATACCATATCAGTGTATCACTGTACTTTCTGCCTTACTGATATTTTTCAACTTATTTTAAGATTTTCACGACTTTTGCTATCATTCAGCACTAACATAAAGCTTTAAGTATTATAATTAATAATTTAACCGCTTAATATTTGTGACTTTTTTTCTCTAACGCATTTCAAAAGGAATTTTTAGCATATTTCATTCTGGTCATTTTAATGTCCAGTGATATTTAAATTTACTTAATTTATTTTAACTTTTTTTTAACAAAATTGTTTACTTTTAATATTGGCTATTATTGGTTATCTTCTATAAAATGAAAATAATTACTGACTTATTAATATCATCTGTTATTTTTGTATGTTTAGATGCTTTTATAGTATTTATTAATATTTTGAATAAGCTTTTCTATTTATATTTTCAGATTTAATTTTAATTTAAGTCTTAGTCAATTTTCTATGTGTTTTTGTGTATATATATATATATATATATATATACATATATATATAGCTTTAATTTATTAAATTTTTTGTTTTTATTATTTTAACTTAAACCTTTTGTATTTCAGTTAGTTGGCAATGCAACATTTCAATGAAAAAAAATATAATAATTGTTTTCATTTCAGCTTTTTTTCAGTTAACAAAAACACATTTTAATAGTTTTAATAGGCACCAAATGTAAGTCCAGTCTGTCCTGTGGTGACAGAAATTGCACACTTCACGTTTATCCTTGTAATATGAATGAAAGTCATTATGCAGATTTTATTCTTGACTAAGCTTTTGCAGGACTGCAGGGATATTATCAATATATGCTAATCATAGCAACAGCCTGACATTCAAATCTGTTTTGTTTCACCCCAAAAATTGCAAGATTGGACCCTAAATGTCCCTCACTCCCTACAGCCCTGCTTGTCTCTTCTCAGCATATGACCTTTAACCTTTCACGCCCCCCCCCCCCCTCCTCCTCCTCCTCCTCCCCCCATGGGTGTTACCATGGAGACGGACAACCCTCCAGCTTCAGCTATCCAGCGAACAGCAACAATAACAGTAAAGAAACAAACTATCAAACCAAAAGGCGCTCTTGAACGGTGTCTAGCCCTCAGTGCCGTAGGCTCCCGTCGAGGGTTGACCGTTACGGTCTGGTTGTGGTGTGGTAACCCCCGTTTTGCCCTGTGCTTTGACCTTTCTCGGGCTTGTCCTCGATGTGTCCCTCCAGCACTCCTGATTCTTCGCAGCGGTAAACCCTCACCAGCCTAATCCAGACAGGTTTCGCTAAAGAAAGAAATGGTTTAAACATGCTTGTCCATGAAAACCAGCGGCAGTCGTACAGAGGGGTTCAGAAAATGAGAAATTGAAATAAACACGTTATCCGCGGAGGCTCAGGTGATTCGGTTCTCCTTTCTCTGTGGACCTGCTGGATTAAAGCGGTGTGGGTGAATGCACTAAAGCTCTGCTGTTTCAGACGCACGCCGCAGATTCAAGCAAAACACACCTGGGACACTTTTTACACCGTGTCCTAACCAGACGCGATGCGATAAGATTCCAGCGACAAATAACCAGACGCGATGCGATAAGATTCCAGCGACAAATAATGTGTAGGGGAGCGCGGGGCACAACCTAACGCGGGGTTAAATGTAACACGGACCTTTTACGTAGTTACTCAGGGTCACGCGTGTTGTGTTTACGCTCTTTTTCTCTCGCTGCCAGAAGACGGTCTCCCGTGGATTTGTGAAAAGTTTTGGTAATATTTTGTGAAGATACGGGACAAAGAGTGTTTTTGACACCATCTAAGTATTTTTTTTCATCATTCGTATTTTTCTGTTTCTGAGTTGTGTGTATACGTCACCAAATTTAACTTTATATTGCCTTAATCACTGTCTTGTTGGCTAAAACATGGCACCATTTTGAAACATGTCAGCAACTCCTAGCAACTGTTAGCTAGGTTTAAAATATTTTTTACACAGCGGGGTTAGTTGTAACACAGTGTTACAACTAAGCCGCCAAGTGTTCACAATATTGTAGGCTATGGGATTTGTTTACTATATTGATCACTTGTTTATTTATTAAAAATGTTGCCTGTTTTCATGTAATAAACACTTTAAAATGTGATTTTAAGCTTGTTTTTATTATTGCTACTGTTAATAATAATAATAATTTTGCATGCAAAACTGTTCAGCCCTTTCCTATATCTCTATCCATGATATTGATCCATAATAGAAGGATGATTGGATGAGGGATGGATGTATGGATATCTATCTATACAGATGTACAAACAATATCAAACTATACAGATAAAATAGTACTGAATTATGTGTGTTACACACAAGTGTTACAACTAACCCCTCTGTCTGTTACAACTAACCCCACATATGGGTAAGTTGTAACATTTGCACTTCTGTCACTTTCAGTGCAACTGTACGAAAATGGAAGGTCCTAGAAAAAAACTTTAAGTGTTCATTTGTAGCAGAGATGTGTATGTTTCTTGTGTAAAAAAAAAGATTACTCTAACCTAATTATTTTTTAAATAATTGAGCCAAAACCAAAATGCGTTAGGTTGTGCCCCGCTCTCTCCCCTATGTCCACACTAGAAGCGACGTGACTGCGAAATGAGTCAAAAATCAATCAAAACCCACAGCCAATCAGAACAGCGTGTGGGCGGAGTCTCGCGGCGAGCGCACTGCACCAGAGAGCAATCCTGACGGCACTCGCAAGAAAATGGATAAGTAAATAATCAAATTCACAAATATTACACCATTTAAACATTATTTAAAAATACATAGGCCACTGAGTTACTAAAACAATCTTTGTCAAAGAATAGGCTACACTTTGTTCATAGTTTGAACGTCTTGTTTCCATGTGTTTAATTTCAAGATCTGAGGTGAATTATCCATTGTTGCTTTTACGGCTACAAAGCTGGAGCACTAAATGATATTCAAAGTCACATGACATGCTTTTCACATTAAATAAAGCACATAAACAGTGCCTGAGATTATCATTGCCACACTTTGTGTTTGTTGTTCCAGAAAAATTGAAACCGTTTCTAAAATAGAGTCGTCGCGTGTCGCGGCTTAGGACAATAACGCTGATTAACATGGAAAATATACTTTTTACCGCGCGTCGCGTCGTGTGTAGTCAGGACAGTTTGTCTTTAGTTATAGTCATGTTGTATAGATATTTTAGATGCTTGGATCTTGTATCATGGGATGCAGAATAGATCACCTATTGGCTCTAAATATACACCCCGAGTATTTTTGGTCACACTTTATTTTAAGGTGACGGTTACATTGTACTTATTTAAAAAGAACTGAGTAATATTAATTAACTACATGTACTTAATTAGGCTACTACATGTAGAGTTACGGTTAGGATTTGGTTTAGTGTTAGTTACTTGTAATTATGCATAATTTACTGCTATTACTATAGTAAGTAGCCTGTAGTAACGGGTAACTGCGTCACCTTAAAATAAAGTGTTACCAAATTTTTTTTATTGCTAAATATGGCTAAACTTGGATATTTAATTGTGCATGCAAATTGTTTTGGCCATTTTAACATTTGTCGTCAACTAACAAGCACTTACACTAATAATTTAAACGGAATCTTTAGCAAATCTCAAAAATAATATCCAGTTTTTCATACTGTACATTATTATGTTGTAATGCCTAAATTCACCCTTAAACTATATATATCAGCCGTTTATCAGTTATTGACCATAACATGAGAATAAATATTGTCAGAATATATGCCTATATATATATATATTTTTTTTTTTTTTTCTGAAATCTGATTCCTCACCTGGTTTTGATTCAATCTGCGGCTGCCAGCTTTGTCACTGAAAGCTCTTCTTGCTCTTATCCTGCTGGTTTTGATGTTGTAGTTGGTGTTGATGTTGTATTGTGTTTGAGTGGTGCGGCATTGTTCCTTAAATCTCCTGATAACTGCATGATGACTTTCACCAGGTCCACAAACCGGTGACCACGATTATGAAACACCGATGACAAAAGTAACCCTTTGTCTATATGAAGTCTGCAACATTTACGGGTGTCATCATTAATGCGACGCATGTCACCGGGAGAGCAAACGTGGTTATTTGAAGCCTCAGGGTCGTTGTAATGTAAACCCATTCGTAAGGCTCTGCTACGCCCCCTATAGGAGGATCTGCACTTCTCACTGCATCTTTAAAGCCCAGGGTGACTTGTGTTGTGTCTTGTAGCTCGCTGTGAGGTCACGCATGTTACACTCTCACGGGATAAATCATTGTTATTTATCCAACCCTGTAACCGTTTCTTCTCTCCCAATGTTTGTCCTTTTCCTCCTTTTTCTCTCTCTCTCTCTCTGGCGGACCCCTCAGTGGGGCGGTGCCCGGGGGCCAGAGAGGGTCCGTGGGGGGTGTATTTGGGGACGGAGGGGGGCCGTCCTGCAGTGACAGCGTGAGGAACATGATGACGGGGGGCATTAAAGCCGGCAGGTGGCAGACGGTGCAAAGCCGCCTGCAGTCAGGAGACTTCAAGAACGGCAAGTGAGTCGAGCACACTGGAGACAAGAAAGAGTGTGTGTGTGTGTGTGTGTGTGTGTGTGTGTGTGTGTGTGTGTGTGTGTGTGTGTGTGTGTGTGTGTGTGAGAGAGATGCTTAAGAAAGTTAAAAATGCCTTTTGTGTGGGTCTGCACTTTGCTGAGATTTCAGGCCGCCCTGCAGTCTAATAATAGCAGAATCCGTACGACTGACTCACACACACTTAGACGCAACGATCACTCATTTCAGTCCATTATAAAACACAACACCCGCAATGGCTCAAAAGACGGCGTAATTGCTGATATCATGCACCTGATTCAGCCTGATGCGAATATGAAATATAACTGCAAAGCAGAAGGGTCTCGTGTGAGCCTGAAGGGGGTTATTTTGCAATATTACAGACTGGCTGACTACATGATCCGGCTTGTTATACGGCTACTTAACATATTAATGCACTGGAAATAATGATTTTGAACTTGGTATATCATGGTAAACTATAGTAAATCATGCTAGATTCATGGTAAATCATACTGGAACATGGGTAAATCATGAAAAATCACACTAAAATGTGGTATATCATGGTAAATCATGCTAAAACGTAGTCTTTTCCATCTATGATGTCAGTGGTTAAATGCTTGCTAAATAAAACTTAATGTCTTAAATGCGGTAAAGGCCTTAAAAGCTTGAACACCGACAAATGCTGCTTGCAGCTTTAATCTTTATTGAGTTTAATATTGACATCGCACTTTCTTATTGTGGACGATTCATCTGTGCATATTATTTCAAGTAAATACAAAAGCCTTCATAATCTTTCATATTTCTGTTTCACATAAATGCGGCTCTTTTGAACATTCTAATCATCAAAGAAAGTATTTTTCACAGTTTTAACAAAAATATGAAGCAGCACAACTGTTTTCAACATTGATAATCATAATCACAAATGTTTCCCGAGCAACAAATCATCATATTAGAGTGATTTCTGAAGGATCATGTGACACTGAAGACTGGAGTTATAATGCTGAAAATTCTTTGATCACAGGAATAAATTATATTTTAACATTATATTCACATAGAAAACTGTTATTTTAGATTGTAATAATATTTCTCAATATTACTGTTTTCACTCTAATTTTGGGGGGTCAAAAATCGTACAGATCCCAAAATTTTGAACGATAGTGTAGATGTACACAGAAAATTACAGCTCCTGTCAGAATAGGAAAGAAATCATGAACATGTTTAGCTGCTTTAGTAAAAAAAAAAAAAAAAAGTCAGTCTAGCTCAAACTAAAGCGCAGCATCTCTTTAAAACAAAGTGATTGGCTCTTTGAACTGAAAGACAGGACCATTCCTGCAGCTGTATTTTTTTTTTCATAAGTGGTCAATTTCTTTCCCCCTCTGGTAACACACACCGTTCACAATCCAATCAGTTCCAGATGGTGTATTTCACTCCCATTTTGAAGTAAAATAGGTTTGCAAACAGCATTACATGTTGATTTTATTGTATTTTGTGAGAAAAAATGATCTTTAATATGATACATGAGGCGAACAGCCATTATAATGTTTACCATTACATTTATTTGACTGCAAAGTTCCAGTTGACCAGAATCAAGAATAAATCAGAATTAAAAATAACGGTTCTTTATTGGCATCGATGGTTCCATGAAGAATCTTTAAGAACCTTCCATTCCACAAAAGATTCTCTATAGTAAAATAAAATACAATATTTAGATTATTAAAATGTTCTTCACACTAAGAAAACAAATGGTTCTTTTAAGAATTTTCACCCAAAATGGCTGTTCTATGACATCACTGTGAAAACCTTCTTTTGGAACCTTTAGTTTTCAGAGTGTGTTCCAGCGAGCTGTGTAATAATCACAATCAGACTCGAAAATATGATGCGTTCCCATGACAAAACTTCCATAATTTGTCTGATGACTTTCCGAAGAGCAGATTTGTCAAACTATCGGCACACAGTTATAGTTTTCCAGAAGCCGTTTCAGTGACATGAGCGATGGCTGGAGGATGTTAAACACGAGTTTTCCATATTAATCGCCAGCTAGTGAAACCGTGTAGCACAAAATATTAATGCGTCCTATAAACGTCCTATAAATGTGCTTAATATTTCAGTGAATCGTAATGTGTATCTGTCAGCAGTGTGAAATGAATCCTGAGAGAGGAGGAAATTTCATTACGTTGGTTAGAGAAAGTTTAGAGAACCCAAACTGATTTATTTCAGTACAGCAGATTTACTTCCATAACCAGTGTATTTCTGAGTAAAACGGTACAGGCAGAGAAGTAGGCAGACTTCCCACACAGCAAATAAATAAATGATCAGATATGTTTTTAATATATTTTAAAATATAGAAAAATATTGCTGATATCAATTTTCAAATACATTTACATAAATGTATTTTTAATAAGAGATAAGAGACAAGTTTGAGTTATTTCATCATATTATTTATATATATATATATATAATATATATATATATATATATTATACACACGCATTATAAAATAGATTATGTTATGGTAAATATACTGTATTTATTCATTAAATATATTAAAATGTGATATTATGATATATATATTATAAAATACTGTATTTTATATATTTATATTGTCTATATGTGGCATTTACTAAAAAAAAAAATTTATGACTGGAAATGCATTTTCCTGCCCAATGAAATACATTTTGTTATCAATTTTGACATTTAAAGGTTTACAAGAAATATATTTTCATATTTGAAAATCATATTTCATTAAGCTGCGCTGTTTAGAATATATTTCGTGATATATTTTAGCGCCATTCTTTGGTATATCGTGAAACTAAGTACATTTATATTGTTAATATAGCCTATATTTGAATAAAAAACTAATTAAATATATTTTCTTGCCCCTGAAGTACATTTTGTAATATTATTTTAGCATTAAAAATATATTTTCATATTTGAAAAACATATTTAACTAAGCTGTGCTGTTAACAACATCTATAGCATATTTGAAAGATATTGTGGCAAAAATGCCATATGTGTTATTGTATCCATCATGAATTGACTGGATTGTTCAAAGCGTATCTAAAATAACATTTCAGAGACGTACCACCAATGACGTAAGACCAGGAAACATGTGATGCACAAGTTTGGACAATTTTGATTTCTTGCTGAGTATGAGACTAACTAACAAGAAACACCAGGAGAATGAACAGATGAAGTAATGAATGAGGAACCAAACCTCACAAAAGATTTCTAAAACACAACCTCACCAAAACAAACCCAGAGCTGCTACAACACTACTGTATCCGTGTGCCGCTCGAGTGCACGCGCACACACACACACACACACACACACACACACACACACACACACACACACACACACACACACACACACACACACACACAGGCTCAATTTAAGTTTTCTTCACACCCTTAGCTAACACCTCCTCTCCTCACATATTCTCTCTCTGTCTCACATCTCTCTTCTCTCGCTCCATCCATACCACCAGTCCTCGTTCTCTCTCTCTCTCTCTCTCTCTCCCTCTCTCAACACGCCCTCCGCTTTTCTCCGTCAGATAATTGGATTCTATTTTCAGGCCGCTATATGTGTCTGTCTCTTGTGTTGTGTCTCACATCCTCTCTTCCCTGTCTCTCTTCTCTCTCCATCGTGTTCTCCACTACGGCTTGTTTTGCTCCCTGGTGTTTGTCCTGCAACTACCTGATGCCCTTTACCAGTCGAGGCGGTGCCAGTTCAGCCTTATGCCAGCTCAACATGAAATCAAATTTGACCCGCTTTACATTATTAATACATGCTCCTGGTCTGCAGTGCAGGATGAACGAGAAAAACAGTAATATTAGATAATGAATAAGAAGATAATGTCATTGTTTTAGGCTACTGTCATAGTTAATGCAGTAATTTAATGTGATAAAGGTTACAGCAATAATAAATTAGGATTGATTTGAAAAAGAAGCCGAACCAATTGTTTTGCTCTAAATGGTGAACTTGACCTTCATTCTTCACATCCAGGTCAAAGTGACTCAATAATGGGAGTATGCTGCCTTCAAGCCATGTGATTTTATTTCCTACTTTTGCTTTTTGAAATCTGACTAACCATTTCAAATAGCAGGATTCTTTAAACTTTTACTTAGTGTTGGATTTGAAGATGCTAGTTCGGTTTAGGTTGTTGTTTTCTAAATTTTAAAACAAAAGCATTAACTGTAAATGGTTTAGAACAGTTTTTGTCCATGTTACCGCCCAGTATAGCATGTGTACCAGTACCACCCACCCTGCCACACTTACAATGTATTCAGATCAGGGCTTGACATTAACCCCCACCAACCAATTGAATTTTATATATTATGTCTAAATTTTTCAAATGTGGTCTTTTAAAAAGGCATCTGAAATAATAAACTTAGTGCAATGTGTTGTTGTCAAAAATATTGATTTTTCTATACATATCGATACTGAAATATCTGAAACGCTTCCAATACTCATTTCCTGCAGAATAGATACAGGATACGAGCTGCTCTCTCTCTCTCTCTCATCTCTCGAGTGACACACAAACCCGCCTATCCTCACTCACTCGTTTCATTTGCTCCGGATGAATATTTTTGCTGTTAAAGGGCTTGACTCATTCCCGCAGATTTTGTGATCACACCCAAAGTGCGGCACATAAAGCCACATCTCAGTATAAATTGAGTTATTTTTCGCTGCTTATTGCACTTCAACAGTCAAAATGCCGGTCTTGGCGAGTATTCATGTAAACACAGTCATGTTTTAAGTGAACATAAACAGTTGAGAAAGAAAACGCATGTGTATCAATATATTGGATCAGTGCGTCAGGTCTTAAAGTGACAGCAGCCTAATATAACTGCTGCCAAATTATGAGATAATATCAAAAATATCTATATGGGAGTTTTTCCCCAATGGTACCGATGTCAAAACTGTGGTCAGTGTAAGTGCTGAGTGGCTTGTAACTTTGGAAAACCACTAGATGTCAAGCCCTGATTCTGATATGCATCATGGTCATCTATCACCTTAATGAATGGCGATACGAGCATCTTTACCAGCGAGATGTATATACCATTGATTTTCGTTTTGATTCTACCTTTCAAGTTGGTGGCATGTAAAATCAAAATCTTGGTAGAAACTAATTATTGTTTACAATAAGTTGTACTTTAGTTTGTATTCCCTTGTGTCCTGTTAAAGCATAATAGCTGTATTACTTTGCTAGAATATGCTCGTTTAGTCAGTTTATACGGTCACAGGTTTGTGCTGCAATTTCACACCTAACGTGCATCTTTGGCTCTTCATTATGATGCAGAACCATTAAAAAGGTCTCCTGTGGTTGCTGGGAAATGAACAATTCTCGAATGTGTCTCTTTTTGCAACTAAAATCACTTGCGTGTCACATTGTATTTGAAGGCAGTATCTCCTCATTACATATCTTGACAGAAAAATATGACATATTACAGAAGTAAAATGCGATGTGAATGCCTTTTCATGCTGACTTCAGTATCAAGATGGGTTTCCTCCACTGGAGCAAGTTTGTTTTAATGAATTTTTTGTGCAAAATTGTATCTTTAGGGGCACAGCAGCTTGACACTTGTTACTCATCTACCCTTAAAAGATGCATATTAGTATCTAAGAACAGTAATATGTACTCTTAAGGTATTACTATGAAACTTTTAGGGCTCGATAAGATTGAAAGATGTCCCTTTAAGGCAGGGGTGTTCAAACCAGGGGTGTGGAGCACCAACTTGCCCCAATACACCTGCCTGAACGTTTCTAGTATGCCTAATATGCTTTAATAAGTTGGTTCAGGCGTGTTTAATTAGGGCTGGAGCCGAACCCTGCAGGACAGTGACCCTCGTGGAGAAGTTTTGAACACCCCTGCTTTAAGGGTACTGACTACCGTTGTACCCTAAAGGTAAACTTCTGCAGGGATTAGACAAGCTGAAATGAGGAAGAATAGCCAGAAAATGCAGGAATCATGAGTGCAGCTCAGGTGAAACTCACTGTGAAGTTTCTGAGGTGAATTTGACACAGTTTTTAGATTAAAGTGAAACAGGGCTAATGATAGAAAGAGAGGGGTGTAATTGCTGAGGGAGGGGAGGAGAGGACAAAAGAATGACGGATGATCTAGCGTAGTTGGTTGGCTGTTGAAGAAACTCAGGGGGCCGTGGTGTTACTTAAAACGAGTGTCGCAAGAAGCGATGGGCAAAGTTAAGAGAAGAAAGGTGAGGCGAGGCATGTGCGAGGAGTAGACCGAGATGGGAGGCTCTCAACAGACCAAAAAACAGTCTCCCGCAAGAACCGGTGGCAGCCGCCTGACGCCACACACGCCGCGGCACACACATGCGCATGGCAAGACCCGACACACGCCGCGATCCAGTCAGGCACGCACGGGAGCGGCACGCAAACAGGCCGCGCAGACGCACACACACTCTCGCCGCTCGTCGTTCGCTCAAGGAAGAAACGGACACACAGACCAGGGCGGCTGCGGTCTCTTCTGCTACCTGTGTTACAGTGGCTACTGCCTCTGTCTGATGCTTCTCTCCTTCTTTCTCCTTCTCCTCCTATCCCACTCACATCTCGCACTCTCCTCCTCCTCCTCCGTCTTCTTCCTCTCCTCTACCCCCTTCTCCATCTGACGACACTATCTTTCCATTGTCCTTTTCCTCCCTGGCCATTCCCTTCTGCCCCATCCTTCCCTAAACCTCTCGTCCTCTTCCATGTCTCCATTCTCTCCTCTTCAATCCCTAACCAACTCCCTGTCTCTCCTTCACCCGGATGCGAAACTTATTCCCTTCAACTTCTCGTCTCCTCTTTCTCCATGCTCCTCTGCGTCTCCTGATCCTCATCCGACTTCTTACAAATCCTCTTCGGATTCTTCTCCTCAACCCCGCCCTTTTGTTCTTGTCCCGCCTTCTCTCCTCCTCCTTCCTCGCCCCTCGCTCTGTCGCTCCGCTCTTCCTCGTCTCGCTCCTTGCCCCTCCCTCCTGCTCTGCCCGCACAGTTTGTCCGACCACACCCTCTCCTCGACCGAGACCTTGGACCAAATCCCATCGATGGGGGCGATACCTCGACCTCGCACCTTGTTGCGTCAGCAGAGCCTCCAGCAACCCTTGATCCAGGCTCCGGCCCCGAATTTGATCGACAGGCCTCCCAACTCCCAGAGTTTGGGTCAGCTGCACACCCAGCCGGGTTTAGGAGGGGGGCGGTGGCGCGGGGCCTGGAGGAGGGACCGGGACCGGCTCAAGGAACTCCAGGGGCGGCCCGGCTGGAGCATCCCGCTATAGGTCAGGAGGCGCATCTCAGGTGAACCCTGGCAGCGTGGATCACATGATGGGTCAGATAACGAAACGAGGCCTGGACGTTAAATCCTTCCTGTAAGTCACTTCCTGTGTGGGTCTGTCCTGTGCATGCCTTTCTGTCCTGTATTTGCATGTATCAGTCTTATCTAAGTAATTTCACAAAATTGTTTAAGTAAGGTTCACCCAAAAATTTTAATCATTCGCTCGCCCCTCATGTCGTCCCAAACCCGTATGACTTTCTTTCTTCAGTATAGACCTTGTGCGCCAGAGAAACAAGTGCGCAGCCATCTTTACAATATTGTCTTTGGACTTCCATTTTTGCGGTCGCTCTGTATATTTCTATGGCATCGCTGTCAAAGGGTAATTCGCTGGTGAAGTGGATTTATTTATTGTAGAGTTAACTAAAGTTATCGCGAGCATTGTAATTTTTAAAGCAGATGTCTTAACAAATGTCAGTACCCCGGGAAGATTTTAAAATGGACAGTTAATTTATAAATACGTAAGATCGCTGTGGAAATACAAACTGGAAGAATAAAGACAACAAGCGCAGTGCTATAAAGGGACGGGGGCTACAGAAGCTCTATGACAGAAAAAGAGAATTTTAGTGGAATGTTCACGCTGCTCTTTTCCAAAAAATCAACACATGCGGCGACTACAGACTGTAAAGCTACAAAAATGAGAAAAGAAGCACCATGAAAAGGATCTAGTTTCCTTTTTCACCGTTTGGCAAGTCTTTTGAAGCCGTATGATAGCTTTGCTAAGAATTTTGGCCACAACTCATACATTTTATTTGTGTTCTTGTACAAGTCTCATAGGTTTCATATCAATACTTAACATCAATACTTGAATTTTTGTCTGTTTCTTGAACAAAGGTATATAGTTAGAATGTAATGGACTACTTTTAAGCTCAAAAGTGTCCATCATCATTCATTTTCATTGTTAGGAAAAGAGCGGCGTCATTGTCCGTCACCATTCTCAAAAACATCATTTTATATTCCATGCAAGAAACTAAGTCATAGCATTTTTGGGTGAACCGTGCTTTAAGTGCTACAACAGCATTATATTCTTCGAGAGATATCTCAGACTACACAGGGGTCAGTTCCCTTTCTCTGAGATGCTTTATTCATACTTGACCTGCTTTAGTGTGTGCTAATAATGGGTCTCTTAAAACAGTGTAAATGTCCCAGAGTTCAGCTGAAAATGATCTGCGTGCCTCTTCTTGTCTGTTCTCGTCTCTCTCTCTCTCTTCACCTGTCTGTCCCCAGACCCTGTCAGACAGTTGTTCATTCTGTCACACTATATCCCAGCCCCGCTGCAGGATATTACCCCCCTCCCTCAGCGTTCTGCACTGATCTGCTGTTTTGAGACGTTCTGTTTTATATGGGCTGAACATTGCCTTGTGTGCGGTCTGCCTCAGCTGCTTTAAACATGACACATTTTAGGACCTCAGGGGACCGCTGGAGATATGGTACCAGGACTAATATTGCGCATGTATGTCAGCACATGCATATGTGTTCGGATGTGTTTGCCTGTGTGTGTGAGTGTTGTCAAGAATGATTAATGGTCTTTCTTTTGTTTTAAAGGGACAGTTAACCCCATAATGAAAATGATCTATAAATAAGTCATTATTTATTTACCCTACAAACCGTTTGACTTTCTTCTTTCTAAACACCATAAAGTAGTCCATACAACTTGTGCACTATCTTCAAAAGCTAAACAAAGTCATATATATGCTTACATATAAGTAAAATGTACTGATATTTACTGAATTCACCGATTTTCCGAAATGTTGAGTTTTCAAACTAAACCAAGGCACTTTGGTTGCGAAACATGGATAAACTGTGTGTGTGTGTGTGTGTGTGTGTGTGTGTGTGTGTGTGTGTGTGTGTGTGTGTGTATGGTGTGTGTGTGTGTGTGTTATGTGTGTGTGTGTGTGGTGTGAGTGTGTGTGTGTGTGTGTGTGTGTGTGTGTGTGTGTGTGTGTGTGTGTGTGTGTGTGTGGTGTGTGTGTGTGTGTGTGTGTGTGTGTTGAAAGACATTTGAAAGGTACAATGGGAGTAAAACACAACTTTAATTTCATTTTTTTTCTTACATGAAGCTTCCAAAGACTTGAAATATTGTACATGACTACTTTTAGGTTGGTTTTATAGTTTTATAGGGTGTAGCTTTATAGTTCACTTTAGCTTTCGTTCTATGGAAAAGAAACAACATGATTTATAAATGTTGTGTTTCATGAAAGAAAGAATTCATACAGAGTTTAAAACGAAACAAGGGTGAGTAAATGATGGCAAAATATTAATTTTTGGG
>JARPMJ010008659.1:0-32838 GCA_033366665.1 Phoxinus dragarum | reverse complement strand
TATTAATAATTAATATGGCCAGCAGAGGGCAGTAGAAGACCACTTATTGGCTCACTTTCATTTTGAACTACTTGGTTTCACCAGCAATCTGCATGCTTACAAACACAAACACACACACACAATTTTCATGCTTCTTTATCATGTTATTTCACATGTTCTGACCTGTTTTTAAGAAGATCTGAGCATTCATTGAAGAGATAAATGCTTTCGGGGACACTTGGTCAAGGCTACATATTGAAGTGACCCTATTATAGCCATCCAAATACAGAAGTTCAACTTTTTCTGATAATCATTGATCTAGAGAGTCCAGATAATTATTCTGCACTGGTTTTGAACATTATGATATGAACATTATTTGATCATAGATGGAAAACACCATTTACAGCCAATACAGGCAATTTACCATAGGAAATATATGGTTTTTAACTGTTTTTAACTGTTATAGCGCCACCTATAGTCCGATCTCCATATAATTTTGCATGCTTGTTAAGGATGTTATTTCACATATGCCCACCAATTTTCGTGAAGATCTGAGTTTTTTTTTAGGATTTATAGGCTTTTGAGTGTATTTTGACACGCCCCTTTTCTTAAATTACCCTGTTATAGCCACCCAAATGCAAAAGTTCAACTTTTTTTTAATAATTATTGATCTAGAGAGTCCAGAGAATTGTCCTAGACTGGTCTGGTTCCGATCGGGCAAAAAAACCAGGGACTAGTTCGCAAAAGTAGGTTTTTAACGTACTTGCGAATATTTAATGAACGATTCGATTGACAGCATTGGTTCTTGAGGCAAAGTTGTTCAGCATGAGAAGATCTATCAAATGATATGCATATTGTGACGATATTTGTAACACCACGTGATTACAGAGGGCATAAAACTCGTTAGCGCCAACTAGTGGCTGATTTCTTTCAAAATTCTTACAGACCTCTAGGGCCATGAGTTGAACATGCCCACTGAGTTTCGTTCCGATTGGTCATCGTTAACCTTGTGCTAAAACTTAATTGGCCGATGGCGGCCATGTTTTTTGAGATACGCCAATATCCTTTTACACATACATGGGGCTTGGGCCAAGACACTGCATACCAAATTTCAAGTCAATCGGACAAACGGCCAGCTGTTTATATGTTTTCTCGGTGTTATAGCGCCACCATGTGGCCAATCGACGCGGTTTTTTTACCGTGACCTCAGATTGACCTCCTACACATGTGTACCAAGTTTGGTAAAGTTATCTCATTTACTAATTGAGTTATAGGCATTTTAGTAAAATAGGCTCCGCCCATATTAACGTTTTGACGCCCCCTAGCAACCGTGAATCGAAATTTCAACTTTTTTTCAATAATTATTGATCTTCAGACTCCAGAGAACATTTCTGCATTGGTTTGGTTCCGATCGGGCAAAAAACCAGGGACTAGTTCGCAAAAGTAGGTTTTTGACAAAATTCAAAATGGCGGAAAATCTATCATGGCGAAAAAAAAAAACCTCCGCGATATCTTCTTCGTCTTGAGCCAAGGATTCCAATGATATAAGACACTTGAGTCTAGGCCAAAGGGTTATTGAGATATAAGCAAAATAGTGATTTTTTTTTGTTTTTTGCGCTATAGCGCCACCTATGGTCCAATCGAGCTCATAATTTGATAACCTCTCCTCGATTTTTGTACTACCTACTGGCAAAGTTTCAAGTCTCTAGCACTTACGGTTTGGGCTGCACGATGCGTTTTACGGCAGAATAATAATAATAATTAAAGCTGCAAGCAGCATTTGTCGGTGTTCAAGCTTTTAAGGCCTTTAAGCATTTAAGACATTAAGTTTTATTTAGCAAGCATTTAACCACTGAGATCATAGATGGAAAAGACTACGTTTTAGCATGATTTACCATGATATACCACATTTTAGTGTGATTTTTCATGATTTACCATGTTCCAGTATGATTTACCATGAATCTAGCATGATTTACTATAGTTTACCATGATATACCAAGTTCTAGTATGATTCACCATGATTTACCCCTGTTTTAGCATGGTTTACAACAATTGAACACATTCTATTATGATTTAATGATTCTAGCATGATTTACCATAGTTTACCATGATTTATCTTAGTTTACCTTGATTTACCATGTTACAGGATGATTTACCATGATATACCACATTCTAGAATGATTTACCAGGATTCTAGCATGATTTACCCTATTTACTATGATTTACCATGTTTCTAGAGTTATTTACCACAATTTACCACGTTGCTAGCAATTATGTGAAGCATCAGAACAAATGAAATGATAAACTCTGACAAAATATGATTGTGTTATAATAGTAATCGTTATGTAAGGGATTTTTTAGTGTCTAAATATATGAATGCAAAAGCACATGTGAAAAGACTATTAATAATTAATATGGCCAGCAGAGGGCAGTAGAAGACCACTTATTGGCTCACTTTCATTTTGAACTACTTGGTTTCACCAGTAATCTGCATGCTTACAAACACAAACACACACACACAATTTTCATGCTTCTTTATCATGTTATTTCACATGTTCTGACCTGTTTTTAAGAAGATCTGAGCATTCATTGAAGATATATAGGCTTTCGGGGACACTTGGTCAAGGCTACATATTAAAGTGACCCTATTATAGCCATCCAAATACAGAAGTTCAACTTTTTCTGATAATCATTGATCTAGAGAGTCCAGATAATTATTCTGCACTGGTTTTGAACATTATGATATGAACATTATTTGATCATAGATGGAAAACACCATTTACAGCCAATACAGGCAATTTACCATAGGAAATATATGGTTTTTAACTGTTTTTAACTGTTATAGCGCCACCTATAGTCCGATCTCCATAAAATTTTGCATGCTTGTTAATGATGTTATTGCACATATTCTCACCAATTTTTGTGAAGTTTTGAGTTTTTATTTACGATTTATAGGCTTTTGAGTGTATTTTGACACGCCCTTTTCTTAAATGACCCTGTTATAGCCACCCAAATGCAAAATTTCAACTTTTTTTCGATAATTATTGATCTAGAGAGTCCAGAGAATTGTCCTAGACTGGTCTGGTTCCGATCGGAGCAAAAAACCAGGGACTAGTTCGCAAAAGTAGGTTTTTAACGTAATTGCGAATATTTAATGAACGATTCGATTGACAGCATTGGTTCTTGAGGCAAAGTTGTTCAGCATGAGAAGATCTATCAAATGATATGCATATTGTGACGATATTTGTAACACCACGTGATTACAGAGGGCATAAAACTCGTTAGCGCCAACTAGTGGCCGATTTCTTTCAAAATTCTTACAGACCTCTAGGGCCATGAGTTGAACATGCCCACTGAGTTTCGTTCTGATTGGTCATCGTTAACCTTGTGCTAAAACTTAATTGGCTGATGGCGGCCATGTTTTTTGAGATACGCCAATATCCTTTTACACATACATGGGGCCTTGGGCCAAGACACTGCATACCAAATTTCAAGTCAATCGGACAAACGGCCAGCTGTTTATATGTTTTCTCGGTGTTATAGCGCCACCATGTGGCCAATAGACGCGGTTTTTTTACCGTGACCTCAGATTGACCTCTTACACATGTGTACCAAGTTTGGTAAAGTTATCTCATTTACTAATTGAGTTATAGGCATTTTAGTAAAATAGGCTCCGCCCATATTAACGTTTTGACGCCCCCCTAGCAACCGTGAATCGAAATTTCAACTTTTTTTCGATAATTATTGATATTCAGACTCCAGAGAACATTTCTGCATTGGTTTGGTTCCGATCGGGCAAAAAACCAGGGACTAGTTCGCAAAAGTAGGTTTTTGACAAAATTCAAAATGGCGGAAAATCTATCATGGCGGAAAAAAAAAAACCTGCGCGATTTTTTGTTCGTCTTGAGCCAAGGATTCCAATGATATAAGACACTTGAGTCTAGGCCAAAGGGTTATTGAGATATAAGCAAAATAGTGAATTTTTTTAGTTTTTTGCGCTATAGCGCCACCTATGGGCCAATTGGGCTCATAATTTGATAACCTCTCCTCGATTTTTGTACTACCTACTGGCAAAGTTTCAAGTCTCTAGCACTTACGGTTTGGGCTGCACGATGCGTTTTTACGGCAGAAGAATAATAATAATAATAAAAATCAGTACAATTACAATAGGTTTTCAGCACTTCGTGCTTGAACACCTAATAATAAAAATCGGTACAATTACAATAGGTTTTCAGCACTACGTGCTTGAACACCTAATAATAATAATAATAATAATTAAAGCTGCAAGCAGCATTTATCGGTGTTCAAGCTTTTAAGGCCTTTAAGGCCTTTAAGCACATTAGCATCAAAAGACATTAAAATTTATTTAGCAAGCATTTAACCACTGACATCATAGATGGAAAAACAACATTTACAGCCAATACAGGCAATTTACCATAGGAAATATATGGTTTAAAAGCTTTTTAACAGTTATAGCGCCACCTATGGTCCGATCTCCATAAAATTTTGCATGTTTGTTAATGGTGTTATTGCACATATGCTCACCAATTTCTGTGCAGTTCTGAGTTTTTATTTAGGATTTATAGGCTTTTTAGTGTATTTTGACACTGCCCTTTTCTAAATTAGCCTATTTTACCATGCGAAACATGCAAAAGTTCAACTTTTTTTAAATAATTATTGATCTAGAGAGTCCAGAGAATTGTTCTAGACTGGTCTAGTTCCGATCGGGCGAAAAACCAGGGACTAGTTCGCAAAAGTAGGTTTTTAACGTAATTGCGTATAATTAATGAACAATTCGATTGACAGCATTAGTTCTAGAGGCAAAGTTGTTCAGCATGAGGAGATCTATCAAATGATATGCATATTCTGATGATATTTGTAACACCACGTGATTACAGAGCCGTAAAACTCGTTAGCGCCAACTAGTGGCCGATTTCTTTCAAAACTCTTACAGACCTCTAGGGCCATGAGTTGAACATGCCCACTGAGTTTCGTTCTGATTGGTCATCGTTAACCTTGTCTTAAACTTAATTGGCCAATGGCGGCCATGTTTTTTGAGATACGCCAATATCCTTTTACACATACATGGGGCCTTGGGCCAAGACACTGCATACCAAATTTCAAGTCAATCGGACAAACGGTCAGGTGTTTATACGTTTTTTCTGTGTTATAGCGCCACCATGTGGCCAATCGACGCGGTCTTTTTATCGTAACCTCAGATTGACCTCCTACACATGTGTACCAAGTTTGGTAAAGTTATCTCATTTACTACTTGAGTTATAGGCATTTTAGTAAAATAGGCTCCGCCCATATTAACGTTTTGACGCCCCCTAGCAACCGTGAATCGAAATTTCAACTTTTTTTCAATAATTATTGATCTTCAGACTCCAGAGAACATTTCTGCACTGGTTTGGTTCCGATCGGACAAAAAACCAGGGACTAGTTCGCAAAAGTAGGTTTTATACAAAATTCAAAATGGCCGAAAAATTTGCATACCGGAAATGAAATCGGAGATATACATTTTTTACGTCAGGTGGTCAGCTTTCCAATGATATGAGACACTTGAGTCTACGACATACGGTCTAGGAGTTATGACCAGTTTCGCGCAATTTGTCGCTATAGCGCCACCTATGGGCCAATGTGGCTCATAATTTGATAACCTCTCCTCGATTTTTGTACTACCACTTGGCAAAGTTTCAAAGCTCCAGCACTTACGGTTTGGGCTGCACGATGCGTTTTACGGCAGAATAATAATCAGCACAATTACAATAGGTTTTCAACACTTCGTGCTTGAACACCTAATAATGACGGTACCTTTTTGCCAGTTTTAGCGCCACCTATGGTCCGATCTCCATGAAACTCGGCATGCTTCCTCACCATGTTAAGACACATATGCTGATCAATTTTTGTGCAGTTCTGAGTTTTTGTCTAGGATTTATAGGCTTTTGAGTGTATTTTGACACGCCCCTTTTCTTAAATGACCCTGTTATAGCCATCCAAATGCAAAATTTCAACTTTTTTTCGATAATTATTAATCAGCAGAGTCCAGAGAACTGTCCTAGACTGGTTTGGTTCAGATCAGGCCAAAAACCAGGGACTAGTTTGCACAAGTAGCTTTTGGACAAAATTGGCCATAACTTTTTTTTTTTGGGCCCAAATCGAATTTGGAGATATACATCTTGTTCGTCGCTAGCCAAGGATTACAGGGATGTGGAAATTGTGAGTCTAGCCCAAAAGACCTAGGAGTTATGAGCAATTTAGTACTTTGGGTTGCTATAGCGCCACCTATGGGCCAATGTGGCTCATAATTTGATAACCTCTCCTCGATTTTTGTACTACCACTTGGCAAAGTTTCAAAGCTCCAGCACTTACGGTTTGGGCTGCACGATGCGTTTTACGGCAGAATAATAATCAGCACAATTACAATAGGTTTTCAACACTTCGTGCTTGAACACCTAATAATGACGGTACCTTTTTGCCAGTTTTAGCGCCACCTATGGTCCGATCTCCATGAAACTCGGCATGCTTCCTCACCATGTTAAGACACATATGCTGATCAATTTTTGTGCAGTTCTGAGTTTTTGTCTAGGATTTATAGGCTTTTGAGTGTATTTTGACACGCCCCTTTTCTTAAATGACCCTGTTATAGCCATCCAAATGCAAAATTTCAACTTTTTTTCGATAATTATTAATCAGCAGAGTCCAGAGAACTGTCCTAGACTGGTTTGGTTCAGATCAGGCCAAAAACCAGGGACTAGTTTGCACAAGTAGCTTTTGGACAAAATTGGCCATAACTTTTTTTTTTTGGGCCCAAATCGAATTTGGAGATATACATCTTGTTCGTCGCTAGCCAAGGATTACAGGGATGTGGAAATTGTGAGTCTAGCCCAAAAGACCTAGGAGTTATGAGCAATTTAGTACTTTGGGTTGCTATAGCGCCACCTATGGGCCAATGTGGCTCATAATTTGATAACCTCTCCTCGATTTTTGTACTACCACTTGGCAAAGTTTCAAAGCTCCAGCACTTACGGTTTGGGCTGCACGATGCGTTTTACGGCAGAATAATAATCAGCACAATTACAATAGGTTTTCAACACTTCGTGCTTGAACACCTAATAATGACGGTACCTTTTTGCCAGTTTTAGCGCCACCTATGGTCCGATCTCCATGAAACTCGGCATGCTTCCTCACCATGTTAAGACACATATGCTGATCAATTTTTGTGCAGTTCTGAGTTTTTGTCTAGGATTTATAGGCTTTTGAGTGTATTTTGACACGCCCCTTTTCTTAAATGACCCTGTTATAGCCATCCAAATGCAAAATTTCAACTTTTTTTCGATAATTATTAATCAGCAGAGTCCAGAGAACTGTCCTAGACTGGTTTGGTTCAGATCAGGCCAAAAACCAGGGACTAGTTTGCACAAGTAGCTTTTGGACAAAATTGGCCATAACTTTTTTTTTTTGGGCCCAAATCGAATTTGGAGATATACATCTTGTTCGTCGCTAGCCAAGGATTACAGGGATGTGGAAATTGTGAGTCTAGCCCAAAAGACCTAGGAGTTATGAGCAATTTAGTACTTTGGGTTGCTATAGCGCCACCTATGGGCCAATGTGGCTCATAATTTGATAACCTCTCCTCGATTTTTGTACTACCACTTGGCAAAGTTTCAAAGCTCCAGCACTTACGGTTTGGGCTGCACGATGCGTTTTACGGCAGAATAATAATCAGCACAATTACAATAGGTTTTCAACACTTCGTGCTTGAACACCTAATAATGACGGTACCTTTTTGCCAGTTTTAGCGCCACCTATGGTCCGATCTCCATGAAACTCGGCATGCTTCCTCACCATGTTAAGACACATATGCTGATCAATTTTTGTGCAGTTCTGAGTTTTTGTCTAGGATTTATAGGCTTTTGAGTGTATTTTGACACGCCCCTTTTCTTAAATGACCCTGTTATAGCCATCCAAATGCAAAATTTCAACTTTTTTTCGATAATTATTAATCAGCAGAGTCCAGAGAACTGTCCTAGACTGGTTTGGTTCAGATCAGGCCAAAAACCAGGGACTAGTTTGCACAAGTAGCTTTTGGACAAAATTGGCCATAACTTTTTTTTTTTGGGCCCAAATCGAATTTGGAGATATACATCTTGTTCGTCGCTAGCCAAGGATTACAGGGATGTGGAAATTGTGAGTCTAGCCCAAAAGACCTAGGAGTTATGAGCAATTTAGTACTTTGGGTTGCTATAGCGCCACCTATGGGCCAATGTGGCTCATAATTTGATAACCTCTCCTCGATTTTTGTACTACCACTTGGCAAAGTTTCAAAGCTCCAGCACTTACGGTTTGGGCTGCACGATGCGTTTTACGGCAGAATAATAATCAGCACAATTACAATAGGTTTTCAACACTTCGTGCTTGAACACCTAATAATGACGGTACCTTTTTGCCAGTTTTAGCGCCACCTATGGTCCGATCTCCATGAAACTCGGCATGCTTCCTCACCATGTTAAGACACATATGCTGATCAATTTTTGTGCAGTTCTGAGTTTTTGTCTAGGATTTATAGGCTTTTGAGTGTATTTTGACACGCCCCTTTTCTTAAATGACCCTGTTATAGCCATCCAAATGCAAAATTTCAACTTTTTTTCGATAATTATTAATCAGCAGAGTCCAGAGAACTGTCCTAGACTGGTTTGGTTCAGATCAGGCCAAAAACCAGGGACTAGTTTGCACAAGTAGCTTTTGGACAAAATTGGCCATAACTTTTTTTTTTTGGGCCCAAATCGAATTTGGAGATATACATCTTGTTCGTCGCTAGCCAAGGATTACAGGGATGTGGAAATTGTGAGTCTAGCCCAAAAGACCTAGGAGTTATGAGCAATTTAGTACTTTGGGTTGCTATAGCGCCACCTATGGGCCAATGTGGCTCATAATTTGATAACCTCTCCTCGATTTTTGTACTACCACTTGGCAAAGTTTCAAAGCTCCAGCACTTACGGTTTGGGCTGCACGATGCGTTTTACGGCAGAATAATAATCAGCACAATTACAATAGGTTTTCAACACTTCGTGCTTGAACACCTAATAATGACGGTACCTTTTTGCCAGTTTTAGCGCCACCTATGGTCCGATCTCCATGAAACTCGGCATGCTTCCTCACCATGTTAAGACACATATGCTGATCAATTTTTGTGCAGTTCTGAGTTTTTGTCTAGGATTTATAGGCTTTTGAGTGTATTTTGACACGCCCCTTTTCTTAAATGACCCTGTTATAGCCATCCAAATGCAAAATTTCAACTTTTTTTCGATAATTATTAATCAGCAGAGTCCAGAGAACTGTCCTAGACTGGTTTGGTTCAGATCAGGCCAAAAACCAGGGACTAGTTTGCACAAGTAGCTTTTGGACAAAATTGGCCATAACTTTTTTTTTTTGGGCCCAAATCGAATTTGGAGATATACATCTTGTTCGTCGCTAGCCAAGGATTACAGGGATGTGGAAATTGTGAGTCTAGCCCAAAAGACCTAGGAGTTATGAGCAATTTAGTACTTTGGGTTGCTATAGCGCCACCTATGGGCCAATGTGGCTCATAATTTGATAACCTCTCCTCGATTTTTGTACTACCACTTGGCAAAGTTTCAAAGCTCCAGCACTTACGGTTTGGGCTGCACGATGCGTTTTACGGCAGAATAATAATCAGCACAATTACAATAGGTTTTCAACACTTCGTGCTTGAACACCTAATAATGACGGTACCTTTTTGCCAGTTTTAGCGCCACCTATGGTCCGATCTCCATGAAACTCGGCATGCTTCCTCACCATGTTAAGACACATATGCTGATCAATTTTTGTGCAGTTCTGAGTTTTTGTCTAGGATTTATAGGCTTTTGAGTGTATTTTGACACGCCCCTTTTCTTAAATGACCCTGTTATAGCCATCCAAATGCAAAATTTCAACTTTTTTTCGATAATTATTAATCAGCAGAGTCCAGAGAACTGTCCTAGACTGGTTTGGTTCAGATCAGGCCAAAAACCAGGGACTAGTTTGCACAAGTAGCTTTTGGACAAAATTGGCCATAACTTTTTTTTTTTGGGCCCAAATCGAATTTGGAGATATACATCTTGTTCGTCGCTAGCCAAGGATTACAGGGATGTGGAAATTGTGAGTCTAGCCCAAAAGACCTAGGAGTTATGAGCAATTTAGTACTTTGGGTTGCTATAGCGCCACCTATGGGCCAATGTGGCTCATAATTTGATAACCTCTCCTCGATTTTTGTACTACCACTTGGCAAAGTTTCAAAGCTCCAGCACTTACGGTTTGGGCTGCACGATGCGTTTTACGGCAGAATAATAATCAGCACAATTACAATAGGTTTTCAACACTTCGTGCTTGAACACCTAATAATGACGGTACCTTTTTGCCAGTTTTAGCGCCACCTATGGTCCGATCTCCATGAAACTCGGCATGCTTCCTCACCATGTTAAGACACATATGCTGATCAATTTTTGTGCAGTTCTGAGTTTTTGTCTAGGATTTATAGGCTTTTGAGTGTATTTTGACACGCCCCTTTTCTTAAATGACCCTGTTATAGCCATCCAAATGCAAAATTTCAACTTTTTTTCGATAATTATTAATCAGCAGAGTCCAGAGAACTGTCCTAGACTGGTTTGGTTCAGATCAGGCCAAAAACCAGGGACTAGTTTGCACAAGTAGCTTTTGGACAAAATTGGCCATAACTTTTTTTTTTTGGGCCCAAATCGAATTTGGAGATATACATCTTGTTCGTCGCTAGCCAAGGATTACAGGGATGTGGAAATTGTGAGTCTAGCCCAAAAGACCTAGGAGTTATGAGCAATTTAGTACTTTGGGTTGCTATAGCGCCACCTATGGGCCAATGTGGCTCATAATTTGATAACCTCTCCTCGATTTTTGTACTACCACTTGGCAAAGTTTCAAAGCTCCAGCACTTACGGTTTGGGCTGCACGATGCGTTTTACGGCAGAATAATAATCAGCACAATTACAATAGGTTTTCAACACTTCGTGCTTGAACACCTAATAATGACGGTACCTTTTTGCCAGTTTTAGCGCCACCTATGGTCCGATCTCCATGAAACTCGGCATGCTTCCTCACCATGTTAAGACACATATGCTGATCAATTTTTGTGCAGTTCTGAGTTTTTGTCTAGGATTTATAGGCTTTTGAGTGTATTTTGACACGCCCCTTTTCTTAAATGACCCTGTTATAGCCATCCAAATGCAAAATTTCAACTTTTTTTCGATAATTATTAATCAGCAGAGTCCAGAGAACTGTCCTAGACTGGTTTGGTTCAGATCAGGCCAAAAACCAGGGACTAGTTTGCACAAGTAGCTTTTGGACAAAATTGGCCATAACTTTTTTTTTTTGGGCCCAAATCGAATTTGGAGATATACATCTTGTTCGTCGCTAGCCAAGGATTACAGGGATGTGGAAATTGTGAGTCTAGCCCAAAAGACCTAGGAGTTATGAGCAATTTAGTACTTTGGGTTGCTATAGCGCCACCTATGGGCCAATGTGGCTCATAATTTGATAACCTCTCCTCGATTTTTGTACTACCACTTGGCAAAGTTTCAAAGCTCCAGCACTTACGGTTTGGGCTGCACGATGCGTTTTACGGCAGAATAATAATCAGCACAATTACAATAGGTTTTCAACACTTCGTGCTTGAACACCTAATAATGACGGTACCTTTTTGCCAGTTTTAGCGCCACCTATGGTCCGATCTCCATGAAACTCGGCATGCTTCCTCACCATGTTAAGACACATATGCTGATCAATTTTTGTGCAGTTCTGAGTTTTTGTCTAGGATTTATAGGCTTTTGAGTGTATTTTGACACGCCCCTTTTCTTAAATGACCCTGTTATAGCCATCCAAATGCAAAATTTCAACTTTTTTTCGATAATTATTAATCAGCAGAGTCCAGAGAACTGTCCTAGACTGGTTTGGTTCAGATCAGGCCAAAAACCAGGGACTAGTTTGCACAAGTAGCTTTTGGACAAAATTGGCCATAACTTTTTTTTTTTGGGCCCAAATCGAATTTGGAGATATACATCTTGTTCGTCGCTAGCCAAGGATTACAGGGATGTGGAAATTGTGAGTCTAGCCCAAAAGACCTAGGAGTTATGAGCAATTTAGTACTTTGGGTTGCTATAGCGCCACCTATGGGCCAATGTGGCTCATAATTTGATAACCTCTCCTCGATTTTTGTACTACCACTTGGCAAAGTTTCAAAGCTCCAGCACTTACGGTTTGGGCTGCACGATGCGTTTTACGGCAGAATAATAATCAGCACAATTACAATAGGTTTTCAACACTTCGTGCTTGAACACCTAATAATGACGGTACCTTTTTGCCAGTTTTAGCGCCACCTATGGTCCGATCTCCATGAAACTCGGCATGCTTCCTCACCATGTTAAGACACATATGCTGATCAATTTTTGTGCAGTTCTGAGTTTTTGTCTAGGATTTATAGGCTTTTGAGTGTATTTTGACACGCCCCTTTTCTTAAATGACCCTGTTATAGCCATCCAAATGCAAAATTTCAACTTTTTTTCGATAATTATTAATCAGCAGAGTCCAGAGAACTGTCCTAGACTGGTTTGGTTCAGATCAGGCCAAAAACCAGGGACTAGTTTGCACAAGTAGCTTTTGGACAAAATTGGCCATAACTTTTTTTTTTTGGGCCCAAATCGAATTTGGAGATATACATCTTGTTCGTCGCTAGCCAAGGATTACAGGGATGTGGAAATTGTGAGTCTAGCCCAAAAGACCTAGGAGTTATGAGCAATTTAGTACTTTGGGTTGCTATAGCGCCACCTATGGGCCAATGTGGCTCATAATTTGATAACCTCTCCTCGATTTTTGTACTACCACTTGGCAAAGTTTCAAAGCTCCAGCACTTACGGTTTGGGCTGCACGATGCGTTTTACGGCAGAATAATAATCAGCACAATTACAATAGGTTTTCAACACTTCGTGCTTGAACACCTAATAATGACGGTACCTTTTTGCCAGTTTTAGCGCCACCTATGGTCCGATCTCCATGAAACTCGGCATGCTTCCTCACCATGTTAAGACACATATGCTGATCAATTTTTGTGCAGTTCTGAGTTTTTGTCTAGGATTTATAGGCTTTTGAGTGTATTTTGACACGCCCCTTTTCTTAAATGACCCTGTTATAGCCATCCAAATGCAAAATTTCAACTTTTTTTCGATAATTATTAATCAGCAGAGTCCAGAGAACTGTCCTAGACTGGTTTGGTTCAGATCAGGCCAAAAACCAGGGACTAGTTTGCACAAGTAGCTTTTGGACAAAATTGGCCATAACTTTTTTTTTTTGGGCCCAAATCGAATTTGGAGATATACATCTTGTTCGTCGCTAGCCAAGGATTACAGGGATGTGGAAATTGTGAGTCTAGCCCAAAAGACCTAGGAGTTATGAGCAATTTAGTACTTTGGGTTGCTATAGCGCCACCTATGGGCCAATGTGGCTCATAATTTGATAACCTCTCCTCGATTTTTGTACTACCACTTGGCAAAGTTTCAAAGCTCCAGCACTTACGGTTTGGGCTGCACGATGCGTTTTACGGCAGAATAATAATCAGCACAATTACAATAGGTTTTCAACACTTCGTGCTTGAACACCTAATAATGACGGTACCTTTTTGCCAGTTTTAGCGCCACCTATGGTCCGATCTCCATGAAACTCGGCATGCTTCCTCACCATGTTAAGACACATATGCTGATCAATTTTTGTGCAGTTCTGAGTTTTTGTCTAGGATTTATAGGCTTTTGAGTGTATTTTGACACGCCCCTTTTCTTAAATGACCCTGTTATAGCCATCCAAATGCAAAATTTCAACTTTTTTTCGATAATTATTAATCAGCAGAGTCCAGAGAACTGTCCTAGACTGGTTTGGTTCAGATCAGGCCAAAAACCAGGGACTAGTTTGCACAAGTAGCTTTTGGACAAAATTGGCCATAACTTTTTTTTTTTGGGCCCAAATCGAATTTGGAGATATACATCTTGTTCGTCGCTAGCCAAGGATTACAGGGATGTGGAAATTGTGAGTCTAGCCCAAAAGACCTAGGAGTTATGAGCAATTTAGTACTTTGGGTTGCTATAGCGCCACCTATGGGCCAATGTGGCTCATAATTTGATAACCTCTCCTCGATTTTTGTACTACCACTTGGCAAAGTTTCAAAGCTCCAGCACTTACGGTTTGGGCTGCACGATGCGTTTTACGGCAGAATAATAATCAGCACAATTACAATAGGTTTTCAACACTTCGTGCTTGAACACCTAATAATGACGGTACCTTTTTGCCAGTTTTAGCGCCACCTATGGTCCGATCTCCATGAAACTCGGCATGCTTCCTCACCATGTTAAGACACATATGCTGATCAATTTTTGTGCAGTTCTGAGTTTTTGTCTAGGATTTATAGGCTTTTGAGTGTATTTTGACACGCCCCTTTTCTTAAATGACCCTGTTATAGCCATCCAAATGCAAAATTTCAACTTTTTTTCGATAATTATTAATCAGCAGAGTCCAGAGAACTGTCCTAGACTGGTTTGGTTCAGATCAGGCCAAAAACCAGGGACTAGTTTGCACAAGTAGCTTTTGGACAAAATTGGCCATAACTTTTTTTTTTTGGGCCCAAATCGAATTTGGAGATATACATCTTGTTCGTCGCTAGCCAAGGATTACAGGGATGTGGAAATTGTGAGTCTAGCCCAAAAGACCTAGGAGTTATGAGCAATTTAGTACTTTGGGTTGCTATAGCGCCACCTATGGGCCAATGTGGCTCATAATTTGATAACCTCTCCTCGATTTTTGTACTACCACTTGGCAAAGTTTCAAAGCTCCAGCACTTACGGTTTGGGCTGCACGATGCGTTTTACGGCAGAATAATAATCAGCACAATTACAATAGGTTTTCAACACTTCGTGCTTGAACACCTAATAATGACGGTACCTTTTTGCCAGTTTTAGCGCCACCTATGGTCCGATCTCCATGAAACTCGGCATGCTTCCTCACCATGTTAAGACACATATGCTGATCAATTTTTGTGCAGTTCTGAGTTTTTGTCTAGGATTTATAGGCTTTTGAGTGTATTTTGACACGCCCCTTTTCTTAAATGACCCTGTTATAGCCATCCAAATGCAAAATTTCAACTTTTTTTCGATAATTATTAATCAGCAGAGTCCAGAGAACTGTCCTAGACTGGTTTGGTTCAGATCAGGCCAAAAACCAGGGACTAGTTTGCACAAGTAGCTTTTGGACAAAATTGGCCATAACTTTTTTTTTTTGGGCCCAAATCGAATTTGGAGATATACATCTTGTTCGTCGCTAGCCAAGGATTACAGGGATGTGGAAATTGTGAGTCTAGCCCAAAAGACCTAGGAGTTATGAGCAATTTAGTACTTTGGGTTGCTATAGCGCCACCTATGGGCCAATGTGGCTCATAATTTGATAACCTCTCCTCGATTTTTGTACTACCACTTGGCAAAGTTTCAAAGCTCCAGCACTTACGGTTTGGGCTGCACGATGCGTTTTACGGCAGAATAATAATCAGCACAATTACAATAGGTTTTCAACACTTCGTGCTTGAACACCTAATAATGACGGTACCTTTTTGCCAGTTTTAGCGCCACCTATGGTCCGATCTCCATGAAACTCGGCATGCTTCCTCACCATGTTAAGACACATATGCTGATCAATTTTTGTGCAGTTCTGAGTTTTTGTCTAGGATTTATAGGCTTTTGAGTGTATTTTGACACGCCCCTTTTCTTAAATGACCCTGTTATAGCCATCCAAATGCAAAATTTCAACTTTTTTTCGATAATTATTAATCAGCAGAGTCCAGAGAACTGTCCTAGACTGGTTTGGTTCAGATCAGGCCAAAAACCAGGGACTAGTTTGCACAAGTAGCTTTTGGACAAAATTGGCCATAACTTTTTTTTTTTGGGCCCAAATCGAATTTGGAGATATACATCTTGTTCGTCGCTAGCCAAGGATTACAGGGATGTGGAAATTGTGAGTCTAGCCCAAAAGACCTAGGAGTTATGAGCAATTTAGTACTTTGGGTTGCTATAGCGCCACCTATGGGCCAATGTGGCTCATAATTTGATAACCTCTCCTCGATTTTTGTACTACCACTTGGCAAAGTTTCAAAGCTCCAGCACTTACGGTTTGGGCTGCACGATGCGTTTTACGGCAGAATAATAATCAGCACAATTACAATAGGTTTTCAACACTTCGTGCTTGAACACCTAATAATGACGGTACCTTTTTGCCAGTTTTAGCGCCACCTATGGTCCGATCTCCATGAAACTCGGCATGCTTCCTCACCATGTTAAGACACATATGCTGATCAATTTTTGTGCAGTTCTGAGTTTTTGTCTAGGATTTATAGGCTTTTGAGTGTATTTTGACACGCCCCTTTTCTTAAATGACCCTGTTATAGCCATCCAAATGCAAAATTTCAACTTTTTTTCGATAATTATTAATCAGCAGAGTCCAGAGAACTGTCCTAGACTGGTTTGGTTCAGATCAGGCCAAAAACCAGGGACTAGTTTGCACAAGTAGCTTTTGGACAAAATTGGCCATAACTTTTTTTTTTTGGGCCCAAATCGAATTTGGAGATATACATCTTGTTCGTCGCTAGCCAAGGATTACAGGGATGTGGAAATTGTGAGTCTAGCCCAAAAGACCTAGGAGTTATGAGCAATTTAGTACTTTGGGTTGCTATAGCGCCACCTATGGGCCAATGTGGCTCATAATTTGATAACCTCTCCTCGATTTTTGTACTACCACTTGGCAAAGTTTCAAAGCTCCAGCACTTACGGTTTGGGCTGCACGATGCGTTTTACGGCAGAATAATAATCAGCACAATTACAATAGGTTTTCAACACTTCGTGCTTGAACACCTAATAATGACGGTACCTTTTTGCCAGTTTTAGCGCCACCTATGGTCCGATCTCCATGAAACTCGGCATGCTTCCTCACCATGTTAAGACACATATGCTGATCAATTTTTGTGCAGTTCTGAGTTTTTGTCTAGGATTTATAGGCTTTTGAGTGTATTTTGACACGCCCCTTTTCTTAAATGACCCTGTTATAGCCATCCAAATGCAAAATTTCAACTTTTTTTCGATAATTATTAATCAGCAGAGTCCAGAGAACTGTCCTAGACTGGTTTGGTTCAGATCAGGCCAAAAACCAGGGACTAGTTTGCACAAGTAGCTTTTGGACAAAATTGGCCATAACTTTTTTTTTTTGGGCCCAAATCGAATTTGGAGATATACATCTTGTTCGTCGCTAGCCAAGGATTACAGGGATGTGGAAATTGTGAGTCTAGCCCAAAAGACCTAGGAGTTATGAGCAATTTAGTACTTTGGGTTGCTATAGCGCCACCTATGGGCCAATGTGGCTCATAATTTGATAACCTCTCCTCGATTTTTGTACTACCACTTGGCAAAGTTTCAAAGCTCCAGCACTTACGGTTTGGGCTGCACGATGCGTTTTACGGCAGAATAATAATCAGCACAATTACAATAGGTTTTCAACACTTCGTGCTTGAACACCTAATAATGACGGTACCTTTTTGCCAGTTTTAGCGCCACCTATGGTCCGATCTCCATGAAACTCGGCATGCTTCCTCACCATGTTAAGACACATATGCTGATCAATTTTTGTGCAGTTCTGAGTTTTTGTCTAGGATTTATAGGCTTTTGAGTGTATTTTGACACGCCCCTTTTCTTAAATGACCCTGTTATAGCCATCCAAATGCAAAATTTCAACTTTTTTTCGATAATTATTAATCAGCAGAGTCCAGAGAACTGTCCTAGACTGGTTTGGTTCAGATCAGGCCAAAAACCAGGGACTAGTTTGCACAAGTAGCTTTTGGACAAAATTGGCCATAACTTTTTTTTTTTGGGCCCAAATCGAATTTGGAGATATACATCTTGTTCGTCGCTAGCCAAGGATTACAGGGATGTGGAAATTGTGAGTCTAGCCCAAAAGACCTAGGAGTTATGAGCAATTTAGTACTTTGGGTTGCTATAGCGCCACCTATGGGCCAATGTGGCTCATAATTTGATAACCTCTCCTCGATTTTTGTACTACCACTTGGCAAAGTTTCAAAGCTCCAGCACTTACGGTTTGGGCTGCACGATGCGTTTTACGGCAGAATAATAATCAGCACAATTACAATAGGTTTTCAACACTTCGTGCTTGAACACCTAATAATGACGGTACCTTTTTGCCAGTTTTAGCGCCACCTATGGTCCGATCTCCATGAAACTCGGCATGCTTCCTCACCATGTTAAGACACATATGCTGATCAATTTTTGTGCAGTTCTGAGTTTTTGTCTAGGATTTATAGGCTTTTGAGTGTATTTTGACACGCCCCTTTTCTTAAATGACCCTGTTATAGCCATCCAAATGCAAAATTTCAACTTTTTTTCGATAATTATTAATCAGCAGAGTCCAGAGAACTGTCCTAGACTGGTTTGGTTCAGATCAGGCCAAAAACCAGGGACTAGTTTGCACAAGTAGCTTTTGGACAAAATTGGCCATAACTTTTTTTTTTTGGGCCCAAATCGAATTTGGAGATATACATCTTGTTCGTCGCTAGCCAAGGATTACAGGGATGTGGAAATTGTGAGTCTAGCCCAAAAGACCTAGGAGTTATGAGCAATTTAGTACTTTGGGTTGCTATAGCGCCACCTATGGGCCAATGTGGCTCATAATTTGATAACCTCTCCTCGATTTTTGTACTACCACTTGGCAAAGTTTCAAAGCTCCAGCACTTACGGTTTGGGCTGCACGATGCGTTTTACGGCAGAATAATAATCAGCACAATTACAATAGGTTTTCAACACTTCGTGCTTGAACACCTAATAATGACGGTACCTTTTTGCCAGTTTTAGCGCCACCTATGGTCCGATCTCCATGAAACTCGGCATGCTTCCTCACCATGTTAAGACACATATGCTGATCAATTTTTGTGCAGTTCTGAGTTTTTGTCTAGGATTTATAGGCTTTTGAGTGTATTTTGACACGCCCCTTTTCTTAAATGACCCTGTTATAGCCATCCAAATGCAAAATTTCAACTTTTTTTCGATAATTATTAATCAGCAGAGTCCAGAGAACTGTCCTAGACTGGTTTGGTTCAGATCAGGCCAAAAACCAGGGACTAGTTTGCACAAGTAGCTTTTGGACAAAATTGGCCATAACTTTTTTTTTTTGGGCCCAAATCGAATTTGGAGATATACATCTTGTTCGTCGCTAGCCAAGGATTACAGGGATGTGGAAATTGTGAGTCTAGCCCAAAAGACCTAGGAGTTATGAGCAATTTAGTACTTTGGGTTGCTATAGCGCCACCTATGGGCCAATGTGGCTCATAATTTGATAACCTCTCCTCGATTTTTGTACTACCACTTGGCAAAGTTTCAAAGCTCCAGCACTTACGGTTTGGGCTGCACGATGCGTTTTACGGCAGAATAATAATCAGCACAATTACAATAGGTTTTCAACACTTCGTGCTTGAACACCTAATAATGACGGTACCTTTTTGCCAGTTTTAGCGCCACCTATGGTCCGATCTCCATGAAACTCGGCATGCTTCCTCACCATGTTAAGACACATATGCTGATCAATTTTTGTGCAGTTCTGAGTTTTTGTCTAGGATTTATAGGCTTTTGAGTGTATTTTGACACGCCCCTTTTCTTAAATGACCCTGTTATAGCCATCCAAATGCAAAATTTCAACTTTTTTTCGATAATTATTAATCAGCAGAGTCCAGAGAACTGTCCTAGACTGGTTTGGTTCAGATCAGGCCAAAAACCAGGGACTAGTTTGCACAAGTAGCTTTTGGACAAAATTGGCCATAACTTTTTTTTTTTGGGCCCAAATCGAATTTGGAGATATACATCTTGTTCGTCGCTAGCCAAGGATTACAGGGATGTGGAAATTGTGAGTCTAGCCCAAAAGACCTAGGAGTTATGAGCAATTTAGTACTTTGGGTTGCTATAGCGCCACCTATGGGCCAATGTGGCTCATAATTTGATAACCTCTCCTCGATTTTTGTACTACCACTTGGCAAAGTTTCAAAGCTCCAGCACTTACGGTTTGGGCTGCACGATGCGTTTTACGGCAGAATAATAATCAGCACAATTACAATAGGTTTTCAACACTTCGTGCTTGAACACCTAATAATGACGGTACCTTTTTGCCAGTTTTAGCGCCACCTATGGTCCGATCTCCATGAAACTCGGCATGCTTCCTCACCATGTTAAGACACATATGCTGATCAATTTTTGTGCAGTTCTGAGTTTTTGTCTAGGATTTATAGGCTTTTGAGTGTATTTTGACACGCCCCTTTTCTTAAATGACCCTGTTATAGCCATCCAAATGCAAAATTTCAACTTTTTTTCGATAATTATTAATCAGCAGAGTCCAGAGAACTGTCCTAGACTGGTTTGGTTCAGATCAGGCCAAAAACCAGGGACTAGTTTGCACAAGTAGCTTTTGGACAAAATTGGCCATAACTTTTTTTTTTTGGGCCCAAATCGAATTTGGAGATATACATCTTGTTCGTCGCTAGCCAAGGATTACAGGGATGTGGAAATTGTGAGTCTAGCCCAAAAGACCTAGGAGTTATGAGCAATTTAGTACTTTGGGTTGCTATAGCGCCACCTATGGGCCAATGTGGCTCATAATTTGATAACCTCTCCTCGATTTTTGTACTACCACTTGGCAAAGTTTCAAAGCTCCAGCACTTACGGTTTGGGCTGCACGATGCGTTTTACGGCAGAATAATAATCAGCACAATTACAATAGGTTTTCAACACTTCGTGCTTGAACACCTAATAATGACGGTACCTTTTTGCCAGTTTTAGCGCCACCTATGGTCCGATCTCCATGAAACTCGGCATGCTTCCTCACCATGTTAAGACACATATGCTGATCAATTTTTGTGCAGTTCTGAGTTTTTGTCTAGGATTTATAGGCTTTTGAGTGTATTTTGACACGCCCCTTTTCTTAAATGACCCTGTTATAGCCATCCAAATGCAAAATTTCAACTTTTTTTCGATAATTATTAATCAGCAGAGTCCAGAGAACTGTCCTAGACTGGTTTGGTTCAGATCAGGCCAAAAACCAGGGACTAGTTTGCACAAGTAGCTTTTGGACAAAATTGGCCATAACTTTTTTTTTTTGGGCCCAAATCGAATTTGGAGATATACATCTTGTTCGTCGCTAGCCAAGGATTACAGGGATGTGGAAATTGTGAGTCTAGCCCAAAAGACCTAGGAGTTATGAGCAATTTAGTACTTTGGGTTGCTATAGCGCCACCTATGGGCCAATGTGGCTCATAATTTGATAACCTCTCCTCGATTTTTGTACTACCACTTGGCAAAGTTTCAAAGCTCCAGCACTTACGGTTTGGGCTGCACGATGCGTTTTACGGCAGAATAATAATCAGCACAATTACAATAGGTTTTCAACACTTCGTGCTTGAACACCTAATAATGACGGTACCTTTTTGCCAGTTTTAGCGCCACCTATGGTCCGATCTCCATGAAACTCGGCATGCTTCCTCACCATGTTAAGACACATATGCTGATCAATTTTTGTGCAGTTCTGAGTTTTTGTCTAGGATTTATAGGCTTTTGAGTGTATTTTGACACGCCCCTTTTCTTAAATGACCCTGTTATAGCCATCCAAATGCAAAATTTCAACTTTTTTTCGATAATTATTAATCAGCAGAGTCCAGAGAACTGTCCTAGACTGGTTTGGTTCAGATCAGGCCAAAAACCAGGGACTAGTTTGCACAAGTAGCTTTTGGACAAAATTGGCCATAACTTTTTTTTTTTGGGCCCAAATCGAATTTGGAGATATACATCTTGTTCGTCGCTAGCCAAGGATTACAGGGATGTGGAAATTGTGAGTCTAGCCCAAAAGACCTAGGAGTTATGAGCAATTTAGTACTTTGGGTTGCTATAGCGCCACCTATGGGCCAATGTGGCTCATAATTTGATAACCTCTCCTCGATTTTTGTACTACCACTTGGCAAAGTTTCAAAGCTCCAGCACTTACGGTTTGGGCTGCACGATGCGTTTTACGGCAGAATAATAATCAGCACAATTACAATAGGTTTTCAACACTTCGTGCTTGAACACCTAATAATGACGGTACCTTTTTGCCAGTTTTAGCGCCACCTATGGTCCGATCTCCATGAAACTCGGCATGCTTCCTCACCATGTTAAGACACATATGCTGATCAATTTTTGTGCAGTTCTGAGTTTTTGTCTAGGATTTATAGGCTTTTGAGTGTATTTTGACACGCCCCTTTTCTTAAATGACCCTGTTATAGCCATCCAAATGCAAAATTTCAACTTTTTTTCGATAATTATTAATCAGCAGAGTCCAGAGAACTGTCCTAGACTGGTTTGGTTCAGATCAGGCCAAAAACCAGGGACTAGTTTGCACAAGTAGCTTTTGGACAAAATTGGCCATAACTTTTTTTTTTTGGGCCCAAATCGAATTTGGAGATATACATCTTGTTCGTCGCTAGCCAAGGATTACAGGGATGTGGAAATTGTGAGTCTAGCCCAAAAGACCTAGGAGTTATGAGCAATTTAGTACTTTGGGTTGCTATAGCGCCACCTATGGGCCAATGTGGCTCATAATTTGATAACCTCTCCTCGATTTTTGTACTACCACTTGGCAAAGTTTCAAAGCTCCAGCACTTACGGTTTGGGCTGCACGATGCGTTTTACGGCAGAATAATAATCAGCACAATTACAATAGGTTTTCAACACTTCGTGCTTGAACACCTAATAATGACGGTACCTTTTTGCCAGTTTTAGCGCCACCTATGGTCCGATCTCCATGAAACTCGGCATGCTTCCTCACCATGTTAAGACACATATGCTGATCAATTTTTGTGCAGTTCTGAGTTTTTGTCTAGGATTTATAGGCTTTTGAGTGTATTTTGACACGCCCCTTTTCTTAAATGACCCTGTTATAGCCATCCAAATGCAAAATTTCAACTTTTTTTCGATAATTATTAATCAGCAGAGTCCAGAGAACTGTCCTAGACTGGTTTGGTTCAGATCAGGCCAAAAACCAGGGACTAGTTTGCACAAGTAGCTTTTGGACAAAATTGGCCATAACTTTTTTTTTTTGGGCCCAAATCGAATTTGGAGATATACATCTTGTTCGTCGCTAGCCAAGGATTACAGGGATGTGGAAATTGTGAGTCTAGCCCAAAAGACCTAGGAGTTATGAGCAATTTAGTACTTTGGGTTGCTATAGCGCCACCTATGGGCCAATGTGGCTCATAATTTGATAACCTCTCCTCGATTTTTGTACTACCACTTGGCAAAGTTTCAAAGCTCCAGCACTTACGGTTTGGGCTGCACGATGCGTTTTACGGCAGAATAATAATCAGCACAATTACAATAGGTTTTCAACACTTCGTGCTTGAACACCTAATAATGACGGTACCTTTTTGCCAGTTTTAGCGCCACCTATGGTCCGATCTCCATGAAACTCGGCATGCTTCCTCACCATGTTAAGACACATATGCTGATCAATTTTTGTGCAGTTCTGAGTTTTTGTCTAGGATTTATAGGCTTTTGAGTGTATTTTGACACGCCCCTTTTCTTAAATGACCCTGTTATAGCCATCCAAATGCAAAATTTCAACTTTTTTTCGATAATTATTAATCAGCAGAGTCCAGAGAACTGTCCTAGACTGGTTTGGTTCAGATCAGGCCAAAAACCAGGGACTAGTTTGCACAAGTAGCTTTTGGACAAAATTGGCCATAACTTTTTTTTTTTGGGCCCAAATCGAATTTGGAGATATACATCTTGTTCGTCGCTAGCCAAGGATTACAGGGATGTGGAAATTGTGAGTCTAGCCCAAAAGACCTAGGAGTTATGAGCAATTTAGTACTTTGGGTTGCTATAGCGCCACCTATGGGCCAATGTGGCTCATAATTTGATAACCTCTCCTCGATTTTTGTACTACCACTTGGCAAAGTTTCAAAGCTCCAGCACTTACGGTTTGGGCTGCACGATGCGTTTTACGGCAGAATAATAATCAGCACAATTACAATAGGTTTTCAACACTTCGTGCTTGAACACCTAATAATGACGGTACCTTTTTGCCAGTTTTAGCGCCACCTATGGTCCGATCTCCATGAAACTCGGCATGCTTCCTCACCATGTTAAGACACATATGCTGATCAATTTTTGTGCAGTTCTGAGTTTTTGTCTAGGATTTATAGGCTTTTGAGTGTATTTTGACACGCCCCTTTTCTTAAATGACCCTGTTATAGCCATCCAAATGCAAAATTTCAACTTTTTTTCGATAATTATTAATCAGCAGAGTCCAGAGAACTGTCCTAGACTGGTTTGGTTCAGATCAGGCCAAAAACCAGGGACTAGTTTGCACAAGTAGCTTTTGGACAAAATTGGCCATAACTTTTTTTTTTTGGGCCCAAATCGAATTTGGAGATATACATCTTGTTCGTCGCTAGCCAAGGATTACAGGGATGTGGAAATTGTGAGTCTAGCCCAAAAGACCTAGGAGTTATGAGCAATTTAGTACTTTGGGTTGCTATAGCGCCACCTATGGGCCAATGTGGCTCATAATTTGATAACCTCTCCTCGATTTTTGTACTACCACTTGGCAAAGTTTCAAAGCTCCAGCACTTACGGTTTGGGCTGCACGATGCGTTTTACGGCAGAATAATAATCAGCACAATTACAATAGGTTTTCAACACTTCGTGCTTGAACACCTAATAATGACGGTACCTTTTTGCCAGTTTTAGCGCCACCTATGGTCCGATCTCCATGAAACTCGGCATGCTTCCTCACCATGTTAAGACACATATGCTGATCAATTTTTGTGCAGTTCTGAGTTTTTGTCTAGGATTTATAGGCTTTTGAGTGTATTTTGACACGCCCCTTTTCTTAAATGACCCTGTTATAGCCATCCAAATGCAAAATTTCAACTTTTTTTCGATAATTATTAATCAGCAGAGTCCAGAGAACTGTCCTAGACTGGTTTGGTTCAGATCAGGCCAAAAACCAGGGACTAGTTTGCACAAGTAGCTTTTGGACAAAATTGGCCATAACTTTTTTTTTTTGGGCCCAAATCGAATTTGGAGATATACATCTTGTTCGTCGCTAGCCAAGGATTACAGGGATGTGGAAATTGTGAGTCTAGCCCAAAAGACCTAGGAGTTATGAGCAATTTAGTACTTTGGGTTGCTATAGCGCCACCTATGGGCCAATGTGGCTCATAATTTGATAACCTCTCCTCGATTTTTGTACTACCACTTGGCAAAGTTTCAAAGCTCCAGCACTTACGGTTTGGGCTGCACGATGCGTTTTACGGCAGAATAATAATCAGCACAATTACAATAGGTTTTCAACACTTCGTGCTTGAACACCTAATAATGACGGTACCTTTTTGCCAGTTTTAGCGCCACCTATGGTCCGATCTCCATGAAACTCGGCATGCTTCCTCACCATGTTAAGACACATATGCTGATCAATTTTTGTGCAGTTCTGAGTTTTTGTCTAGGATTTATAGGCTTTTGAGTGTATTTTGACACGCCCCTTTTCTTAAATGACCCTGTTATAGCCATCCAAATGCAAAATTTCAACTTTTTTTTCGATAATTATTAATCAGCAGAGTCCAGAGAACTGTCCTAGACTGGTTTGGTTCAGATCAGGCCAAAAACCAGGGACTAGTTTGCACAAGTAGCTTTTGGACAAAATTGGCCATAACTTTTTTTTTTTGGGCCCAAATCGAATTTGGAGATATACATCTTGTTCGTCGCTAGCCAAGGATTACAGGGATGTGGAAATTGTGAGTCTAGCCCAAAAGACCTAGGAGTTATGAGCAATTTAGTACTTTGGGTTGCTATAGCGCCACCTATGGGCCAATGTGGCTCATAATTTGATAACCTCTCCTCGATTTTTGTACTACCACTTGGCAAAGTTTCAAAGCTCCAGCACTTACGGTTTGGGCTGCACGATGCGTTTTACGGCAGAATAATAATCAGCACAATTACAATAGGTTTTCAACACTTCGTGCTTGAACACCTAATAATGACGGTACCTTTTTGCCAGTTTTAGCGCCACCTATGGTCCGATCTCCATGAAACTCGGCATGCTTCCTCACCATGTTAAGACACATATGCTGATCAATTTTTGTGCAGTTCTGAGTTTTTGTCTAGGATTTATAGGCTTTTGAGTGTATTTTGACACGCCCCTTTTCTTAAATGACCCTGTTATAGCCATCCAAATGCAAAATTTCAACTTTTTTTCGATAATTATTAATCAGCAGAGTCCAGAGAACTGTCCTAGACTGGTTTGGTTCAGATCAGGCCAAAAACCAGGGACTAGTTTGCACAAGTAGCTTTTGGACAAAATTGGCCATAACTTTTTTTTTTTTGGGCCCAAATCGAATTTGGAGATATACATCTTGTTCGTCGCTAGCCAAGGATTACAGGGATGTGGAAATTGTGAGTCTAGCCCAAAAGACCTAGGAGTTATGAGCAATTTAGTACTTTGGGTTGCTATAGCGCCACCTATGGGCCAATGTGGCTCATAATTTGATAACCTCTCCTCGATTTTTGTACTACCACTTGGCAAAGTTTCAAAGCTCCAGCACTTACGGTTTGGGCTGCACGATGCGTTTTACGGCAGAATAATAATCAGCACAATTACAATAGGTTTTCAACACTTCGTGCTTGAACACCTAATAATGACGGTACCTTTTTGCCAGTTTTAGCGCCACCTATGGTCCGATCTCCATGAAACTCGGCATGCTTCCTCACCATGTTAAGACACATATGCTGATCAATTTTTGTGCAGTTCTGAGTTTTTGTCTAGGATTTATAGGCTTTTGAGTGTATTTTGACACGCCCCTTTTCTTAAATGACCCTGTTATAGCCATCCAAATGCAAAATTTCAACTTTTTTTCGATAATTATTAATCAGCAGAGTCCAGAGAACTGTCCTAGACTGGTTTGGTTCAGATCAGGCCAAAAACCAGGGACTAGTTTGCACAAGTAGCTTTTGGACAAAATTGGCCATAACTTTTTTTTTTTGGGCCCAAATCGAATTTGGAGATATACATCTTGTTCGTCGCTAGCCAAGGATTACAGGGATGTGGAAATTGTGAGTCTAGCCCAAAAGACCTAGGAGTTATGAGCAATTTAGTACTTTGGGTTGCTATAGCGCCACCTATGGGCCAATGTGGCTCATAATTTGATAACCTCTCCTCGATTTTTGTACTACCACTTGGCAAAGTTTCAAAGCTCCAGCACTTACGGTTTGGGCTGCACGATGCGTTTTACGGCAGAATAATAATCAGCACAATTACAATAGGTTTTCAACACTTCGTGCTTGAACACCTAATAATGACGGTACCTTTTTGCCAGTTTTAGCGCCACCTATGGTCCGATCTCCATGAAACTCGGCATGCTTCCTCACCATGTTAAGACACATATGCTGATCAATTTTTGTGCAGTTCTGAGTTTTTGTCTAGGATTTATAGGCTTTTGAGTGTATTTTGACACGCCCCTTTTCTTAAATGACCCTGTTATAGCCATCCAAATGCAAAATTTCAACTTTTTTTCGATAATTATTAATCAGCAGAGTCCAGAGAACTGTCCTAGACTGGTTTGGTTCAGATCAGGCCAAAAACCAGGGACTAGTTTGCACAAGTAGCTTTTGGACAAAATTGGCCATAACTTTTTTTTTTTGGGCCCAAATCGAATTTGGAGATATACATCTTGTTCGTCGCTAGCCAAGGATTACAGGGATGTGGAAATTGTGAGTCTAGCCCAAAAGACCTAGGAGTTATGAGCAATTTAGTACTTTGGGTTGCTATAGCGCCACCTATGGGCCAATGTGGCTCATAATTTGATAACCTCTCCTCGATTTTTGTACTACCACTTGGCAAAGTTTCAAAGCTCCAGCACTTACGGTTTGGGCTGCACGATGCGTTTTACGGCAGAATAATAATCAGCACAATTACAATAGGTTTTCAACACTTCGTGCTTGAACACCTAATAATGACGGTACCTTTTTGCCAGTTTTAGCGCCACCTATGGTCCGATCTCCATGAAACTCGGCATGCTTCCTCACCATGTTAAGACACATATGCTGATCAATTTTTGTGCAGTTCTGAGTTTTTGTCTAGGATTTATAGGCTTTTGAGTGTATTTTGACACGCCCCTTTTCTTAAATGACCCTGTTATAGCCATCCAAATGCAAAATTTCAACTTTTTTTCGATAATTATTAATCAGCAGAGTCCAGAGAACTGTCCTAGACTGGTTTGGTTCAGATCAGGCCAAAAACCAGGGACTAGTTTGCACAAGTAGCTTTTGGACAAAATTGGCCATAACTTTTTTTTTTTTGGGCCCAAATCGAATTTGGAGATATACATCTTGTTCGTCGCTAGCCAAGGATTACAGGGATGTGGAAATTGTGAGTCTAGCCCAAAAGACCTAGGAGTTATGAGCAATTTAGTACTTTGGGTTGCTATAGCGCCACCTATGGGCCAATGTGGCTCATAATTTGATAACCTCTCCTCGATTTTTGTACTACCACTTGGCAAAGTTTCAAAGCTCCAGCACTTACGGTTTGGGCTGCACGATGCGTTTTACGGCAGAATAATAATCAGCACAATTACAATAGGTTTTCAACACTTCGTGCTTGAACACCTAATAATGACGGTACCTTTTTGCCAGTTTTAGCGCCACCTATGGTCCGATCTCCATGAAACTCGGCATGCTTCCTCACCATGTTAAGACACATATGCTGATCAATTTTTGTGCAGTTCTGAGTTTTTGTCTAGGATTTATAGGCTTTTGAGTGTATTTTGACACGCCCCCTTTTCTTAAATGACCCTGTTATAGCCATCCAAATGCAAAATTTCAACTTTTTTTCGATAATTATTAATCAGCAGAGTCCAGAGAACTGTCCTAGACTGGTTTGGTTCAGATCAGGCCAAAAACCAGGGACTAGTTTGCACAAGTAGCTTTTGGACAAAATTGGCCATAACTTTTTTTTTTTGGGCCCAAATCGAATTTGGAGATATACATCTTGTTCGTCGCTAGCCAAGGATTACAGGGATGTGGAAATTGTGAGTCTAGCCCAAAAGACCTAGGAGTTATGAGCAATTTAGTACTTTGGGTTGCTATAGCGCCACCTATGGGCCAATGTGGCTCATAATTTGATAACCTCTCCTCGATTTTTGTACTACCACTTGGCAAAGTTTCAAAGCTCCAGCACTTACGGTTTGGGCTGCACGATGCGTTTTACGGCAGAATAATAATCAGCACAATTACAATAGGTTTTCAACACTTCGTGCTTGAACACCTAATAATGACGGTACCTTTTTGCCAGTTTTAGCGCCACCTATGGTCCGATCTCCATGAAACTCGGCATGCTTCCTCACCATGTTAAGACACATATGCTGATCAATTTTTTGTGCAGTTCTGAGTTTTTGTCTAGGATTTATAGGCTTTTGAGTGTATTTTGACACGCCCCTTTTCTTAAATGACCCTGTTATAGCCATCCAAATGCAAAATTTCAACTTTTTTTCGATAATTATTAATCAGCAGAGTCCAGAGAACTGTCCTAGACTGGTTTGGTTCAGATCAGGCCAAAAACCAGGGACTAGTTTGCACAAGTAGCTTTTGGACAAAATTGGCCATAACTTTTTTTTTTTGGGCCCAAATCGAATTTGGAGATATACATCTTGTTCGTCGCTAGCCAAGGATTACAGGGATGTGGAAATTGTGAGTCTAGCCCAAAAGACCTAGGAGTTATGAGCAATTTAGTACTTTGGGTTGCTATAGCGCCACCTATGGGCCAATGTGGCTCATAATTTGATAACCTCTCCTCGATTTTTGTACTACCACTTGGCAAAGTTTCAAAGCTCCAGCACTTACGGTTTGGGCTGCACGATGCGTTTTACGGCAGAATAATAATCAGCACAATTACAATAGGTTTTCAACACTTCGTGCTTGAACACCTAATAATGACGGTACCTTTTTGCCAGTTTTAGCGCCACCTATGGTCCGATCTCCATGAAACTCGGCATGCTTCCTCACCATGTTAAGACACATATGCTGATCAATTTTTGTGCAGTTCTGAGTTTTTGTCTAGGATTTATAGGCTTTTGAGTGTATTTTGACACGCCCCTTTTCTTAAATGACCCTGTTATAGCCATCCAAATGCAAAATTTCAACTTTTTTTCGATAATTATTAATCAGCAGAGTCCAGAGAACTGTCCTAGACTGGTTTGGTTCAGATCAGGCCAAAAACCAGGGACTAGTTTGCACAAGTAGCTTTTGGACAAAATTGGCCATAACTTTTTTTTTTTGGGCCCAAATCGAATTTGGAGATATACATCTTGTTCGTCGCTAGCCAAGGATTACAGGGATGTGGAAATTGTGAGTCTAGCCCAAAAGACCTAGGAGTTATGAGCAATTTAGTACTTTGGGTTGCTATAGCGCCACCTATGGGCCAATGTGGCTCATAATTTGATAACCTCTCCTCGATTTTTGTACTACCACTTGGCAAAGTTTCAAAGCTCCAGCACTTACGGTTTGGGCTGCACGATGCGTTTTACGGCAGAATAATAATCAGCACAATTACAATAGGTTTTCAACACTTCGTGCTTGAACACCTAATAATGACGGTACCTTTTTGCCAGTTTTAGCGCCACCTATGGTCCGATCTCCATGAAACTCGGCATGCTTCCTCACCATGTTAAGACACATATGCTGATCAATTTTTGTGCAGTTCTGAGTTTTTGTCTAGGATTTATAGGCTTTTGAGTGTATTTTGACACGCCCCTTTTCTTAAATGACCCTGTTATAGCCATCCAAATGCAAAATTTCAACTTTTTTTCGATAATTATTAATCAGCAGAGTCCAGAGAACTGTCCTAGACTGGTTTGGTTCAGATCAGGCCAAAAACCAGGGACTAGTTTGCACAAGTAGCTTTTGGACAAAATTGGCCATAACTTTTTTTTTTTGGGCCCAAATCGAATTTGGAGATATACATCTTGTTCGTCGCTAGCCAAGGATTACAGGGATGTGGAAATTGTGAGTCTAGCCCAAAAGACCTAGGAGTTATGAGCAATTTAGTACTTTGGGTTGCTATAGCGCCACCTATGGGCCAATGTGGCTCATAATTTTGATAACCTCTCCTCGATTTTTGTACTACCACTTGGCAAAGTTTCAAAGCTCCAGCACTTACGGTTTGGGCTGCACGATGCGTTTTACGGCAGAATAATAATCAGCACAATTACAATAGGTTTTCAACACTTCGTGCTTGAACACCTAATAATGACGGTACCTTTTTGCCAGTTTTAGCGCCACCTATGGTCCGATCTCCATGAAACTCGGCATGCTTCCTCACCATGTTAAGACACATATGCTGATCAATTTTTGTGCAGTTCTGAGTTTTTGTCTAGGATTTATAGGCTTTTGAGTGTATTTTGACACGCCCCTTTTCTTAAATGACCCTGTTATAGCCATCCAAATGCAAAATTTCAACTTTTTTTCGATAATTATTAATCAGCAGAGTCCAGAGAACTGTCCTAGACTGGTTTGGTTCAGATCAGGCCAAAAACCAGGGACTAGTTTGCACAAGTAGCTTTTGGACAAAATTGGCCATAACTTTTTTTTTTTGGGCCCAAATCGAATTTGGAGATATACATCTTGTTCGTCGCTAGCCAAGGATTACAGGGATGTGGAAATTGTGAGTCTAGCCCAAAAGACCTAGGAGTTATGAGCAATTTAGTACTTTGGGTTGCTATAGCGCCACCTATGGGCCAATGTGGCTCATAATTTGATAACCTCTCCTCGATTTTTGTACTACCACTTGGCAAAGTTTCAAAGCTCCAGCACTTACGGTTTGGGCTGCACGATGCGTTTTACGGCAGAATAATAATCAGCACAATTACAATAGGTTTTCAACACTTCGTGCTTGAACACCTAATAATGACGGTACCTTTTTGCCAGTTTTAGCGCCACCTATGGTCCGATCTCCATGAAACTCGGCATGCTTCCTCACCATGTTAAGACACATATGCTGATCAATTTTTGTGCAGTTCTGAGTTTTTGTCTAGGATTTATAGGCTTTTGAGTGTATTTTGACACGCCCCTTTTCTTAAATGACCCTGTTATAGCCATCCAAATGCAAAATTTCAACTTTTTTTCGATAATTATTAATCAGCAGAGTCCAGAGAACTGTCCTAGACTGGTTTGGTTCAGATCAGGCCAAAAACCAGGGACTAGTTTGCACAAGTAGCTTTTGGACAAAATTGGCCATAACTTTTTTTTTTTGGGCCCAAATCGAATTTGGAGATATACATCTTGTTCGTCGCTAGCCAAGGATTACAGGGATGTGGAAATTGTGAGTCTAGCCCAAAAGACCTAGGAGTTATGAGCAATTTAGTACTTTGGGTTGCTATAGCGCCACCTATGGGCCAATGTGGCTCATAATTTGATAACCTCTCCTCGATTTTTGTACTACCACTTGGCAAAGTTTCAAAGCTCCAGCACTTACGGTTTGGGCTGCACGATGCGTTTTACGGCAGAATAATAATCAGCACAATTACAATAGGTTTTCAACACTTCGTGCTTGAACACCTAATAATGACGGTACTTTTTTGCCAGTTTTAGCGCCACCTATGGTCCGATCTCCATGAAACTCGGCATGCTTCCTCACCATGTTAAGACACATATGCTGATCAATTTTTGTGCAGTT
>JARPMJ010008658.1:0-32839 GCA_033366665.1 Phoxinus dragarum | reverse complement strand
ATATAGAGTATGTTTGAACTACAGCTAATGTTGAATCAACTACAAATACAATATTTTTTGTTGTAACATATATAATGTTTCTGAATTTTTTATAATGCAAAAAAGTAAATATATTATGTAAAAAAAAAAAAAAATTATGTAACATAATATATATATATATATATATATATATATATATATTGCTCAGTTTAATAGTTTATTATTAATAGTTATTAAATTAATACTATTGAGGCCGGTGAGCAAATTAATTTCTGAATATAATATAAAGTGTAGGCTTGATTCTCCACTTCTAAAGTTTCAAAAAGGGAGTGAATCGTTCATGGTACGCTTGCAAGACAAACTTTTTAATCCAAAGTTGACAAAAGCCCTCTTATTTGAGAACTGGTTGACGTAAAAAGGACTAAGCTGATTTACGCCTTCAGTTTCTGTAAGGGGAGAACGAGCACAAGTGACACGCCTTGCTTGTGGACAGCGGATGAGCAATTAGCGCTTTACCTCATGGTTCTCATGTCCCAAGAGCTCCGTCAGCACTTTCAGGACGTGCTTGGCCTCCTCCGCGCACTTCTCCTTTCCTGAAACATGAGCGACATAAAGTAAAGATTGATTTGCTAAAATAAGCAATGCAAATAAAAGCCTAAACAAAGGATGATTGACACACATCAATGGTTTATATGCATCTTTATGTCTTTGCTAAGGTCATTGATTAAGAATTGGTTGCGTCACCTTGAGTGCGCAGGCAGAGGTTCATGAGGAGGGAGATGGTGTATTCAAGTGTGTAGTCGGATAGACAGTCGGAGTCGTGGAGCTCTTTGACCAACCAGCCAATCAGACCATCTCTGATCATAGCAGACTGTTGCGCTCGCCTGCTCACAGCAGAACACACACACACACACACACGAGCAGTTTTTAATATGATATATAATACATTATTTTGTAAAGACCCCATGAAATTACTTGAAGTATTTCCTGTTGAAACTGTGACTTGACAATATCACATATATGTAAAAAATAGGTAACTGCGGCTTTTTGTCTGACAATTCAAAAATGCTTTTTTCCCCCCCTTGCAATTGCAAGTTTATATCTCACAATTCTGAGAATTCTTGCAAAATTGCTGAAAATAAAGTTTATATATTACAATTCGGACTTTCATATCAGCTTTCATTTATCGCAAATACATTTTTTTTGCGTAATTCTGAGTTTATAACTCACAATTCTCAGAATAGCGTGATATAAACTCGACATTGCGAGAAACAAGGCAGAATTATGAGATATAAATTTGCAATTAAAAACTTTTTATGTGACTTTTCTCACAATTGCGAGTTTATATCTCGCAACTTGGACTTTATAACTGGCAATGGCAAGAGTTCTAAGACTCAAAATTCACAATTCTAAGAAAAAAAGTCAGAATTGCGTTATAACTCGCAATTGCGAGAGAAAAGACTCAGAAAATTCCGAACAAAAACAAACGGATCACCATATTTTGGGGTCTGGGATAAAAAAAAAAAGTGTGAAAACCCCTGATCTACATCAAGCTATCAAATGTTTAGCAGATATACTCTAGATTACCTTCTTTTTTTTGTGGCGGAAATACGCTTCCAAGATTAGTTTACGTCACAGCCATGAACCTACTTGCTAGTTTGTTGCATGTCGTATTGTTCGAAAAAACATTTGATTGGAAAAAAAAAACCCTGTAATCCCTAATATTTATTTAAAATGTTTGTTTACACTTTATTGTAATGTGTCCCTGTTAAAGTTTTAATTTAACGTAAATAAAAGTACATTTTAAACTTTGAACAAGTGAAAACATATTATTACAGTCTGATTGCTTTATTACCATTTCTATTAACCGATGACATACCTGAGGCTGAGTTTCTGCAGCGCCACAAGCACGTTTTCTCGAGTTACAGACTCTTTCTCTTCAGTCTTCAGACAGTCAAGCAGAAACCTCAGTAAAGAGTGTATCTGAGACAGATACATGCGCCCTGGGCGTGCAACAAGGCAGAACACGACAACAAACACACTTCAGAACTAAAGACAGAGGTGTATATATTGTACAATTCATACAATTGCCATTGCAAATATTCTGAACAAAAAATTTAGAGAATTGAGAACCAGAAATGAATTAAATTATACTTTCATCTGTTTGGGCCAGGGCCAAAAAAACAATCTGATGTATTTTGTCAATATTTGTTGGGAAAAAGGTAAATTTTCTACTGTCAACAATGATATCCATCAACACAAGAATGTAGAGTAGCGATAAAGCAACGAATCTGCGTGATCAACTTGTACACAGAGAATGCTACAGTGTAATTCACAATTATGTGCATTCCTATTGAAATGACTACATTTAGCCTGTGGAAATTTGACCAAACAACAGTAAATGTGACCATACCTTAAAAGGGTAATTTATCGTTCTCAAAATGGGCTTTCAATGCCTATGCGGTAGAATGGCGAAACACATAACTGAAATCACGCTACTTGACTAAAGAAAACACCCTTTGCCAAATAGGTAATAGCCACTCATAATGCACTGGGCATGTTGTTGTCCAAGACCACTCCCAGTCTGCTCCTATTGGATACGCTTGACCAGAGTCAAATACCGGCTTGCTTGAGTAGGAAATACTTCTTAGCAAACTTTTAGTCACAATAATGTTAACTATAATAATTCATGTTTTCATATTGTTCTATTTTTAGCATTATGCCGTTTATTTTCAGTGATAAACCTACTTTTACAATAAGTGTTCTGTTAATAATCTGTCAAATCAACCGTCTGTGGGCGGGGATACACAAATGTGGAAGTATAATCTGTAGTCAAGTGCCTAGGTCCAGGTAACACGGAGAACGAGTAAACATTGTTCATTTACATAGACTACCGACATTGTAACAGTACAAAGCGGATTGAAAATTGGCGAAGTTACACTTTAAGTTCGAAAAAGTTTTTCAAAAAATGCGAAATGGCAGATAAAAGGTGGAAATAAAGATTTTAGCCCATACGGTTCTGGAGGTGCATAAAAACGTTGCTTATTATAGCGCCATCTAGAGCGATGTGTGTGTTTATGATTGGTGGGTCCTGGTTTGCTTAACTGCTTTAAAGGAACACTCCACTTTTTTTGGGAAATAGGCTCACTTTCCATCTCCCCTAGAGTTAAACAGTTTACCATTTTCGAATCCATTCAGCCGTTCTCCTGGTCTGGCGGTAGCACTTTTAGCATAGCTTAGCACTCTCATTCCTGCGTAATAATCAAGGAACTGCTGCCGTACCAGCAGCGCAATGATATTACACACTTGTGTATAATGGTGTCACGTTGGAAGTTTCCGAGCTGGGGACTATTTTCAGGCGCTGCGTAATATCATTGCGCTGCTGTACGGCAGCAGTTCCTTGATTATTACGCAGGAATGAGAGGATAGTTCCTAGTCATATCGGCCTAGAATATCTCAACTTTTCATTTTCTGTCGGTCTTAGTACACGATGTAACTACAGAAGAGTCAAGGTTTAAATAGGAAAAATATCAAAACTGGTCATTTTTTTGAGAGAGATGCTAACGGTCTAATTCAGATTCAATGATCTATGCTAAGCTACGCTAAAAGTGCTACCGCCAGACCCGGAGATCGGCTGAATGGATTCGAAAACGGTAAAACTGTTTAACTCTAGGGGAGATGTTGGAAAATTTGCCTATTTCCAAAAAACGTGGCGTGTTCCTCTAAGGAACAAAAATAAATCGTTTTCACTTACCATCACAAAATGAGGCAAAGGCATTGATGAGTCTTGCCATATACTGTCTGACAGTCTCATTTTTGGATTTTATTAGATGAAGAACAGTTTTCTGCAAAGTACACAAAACGTTTATGTAAAAAGTTACTCTTGGTACAATGTGTTGTTTGCAAAGGACCCTTTCAATTATTCTGGATTATAGTAACATGAGATATATTCCAGCCTGCACAAAGACCGAAAGACAGCCGACTAGATTTTCCCACAATTAACTTGATGACATTGTTTGGAAATTAGTCAGGTAACTGTTGAAACCTGATCGTCCACATTCATGATCATGAGATGACACGTTTTAGAAGAAGGAGGTCATAGACAGCACACATTTTATTTGAATTAATTTGACTTTATAACTAATTTGAGTGTTTGAATGGTCAGTTTCATTATTGTCCTCATCGTGAACTGCCAAACGCAATCACGTATCAAAATTAATGTTTCCAATCGAAATGCAATTTGAATACACTGGAATGATATAAAAGGGGTCTATTTTCAAAACTGATTTTGCATACTATCTAGGGATGCATCGATATGACCATTTTGGCCGATACCGATAACCGATTATTCTTTATAATTGAAAGCCGATAACCGATATATTGGCCGATAAATCTAAATCCAAATTATTATATACTTTTTGAGAGCCTAAATACAAAAAGTCTCACCCTTAAAATCCATGTTGCAAACACACAATTATAATGTTCTGATTATAACTTTATGTAGCCTATATATGACAGACTTGCATTGCACTTAACTATATTTTCCTTTTTGAAATGAGCAATTTCAAGCAATTCAAAAACATCATGTTGCATCGGAAGTGTCTTCACTGAAGGAAATAATACATTATTTATATCGGCAATAAATATACAATATTTATATTTATATATTAACATATCTGCCTAATTTTCTTATCGGGCCGATAACGATAACATTAAAAATGAACATTTATCGGCCGATACCGATTTGGTGGCCGATATATCGTGCATCCCTAATACTATCCTAAAATATAGTCCATATAGAAAATGGGCTACAAATGTTTTTATGTGTAACTCTGTTTAATTTTAGTAACATTAACAGAAATAAATATGTTCAACATTGAACATTAAGCAGCATTAAATCTTTTTTTGCATATTTGCATTGAGGTAGCATACAGGAGGTTAAGTGTTGGAAACAATGTGTCAGCGCCCGATAAATTATGTTATTTTAATTATTATCTTAGAATTGTAACATGATCCAACATGCAGTTTTCCATACAATACACAAAACCGGTTGTTAGCATAAACATGACAAGGAGTTTGTTAAGTACCTGTTTGGTACTGTCCCGCTCCAGAAGATCGTTGCTGATGAAGGCCTGTAGAATTGTGTCTCTTTGCTCACCGTGAAGAGATCGAGTCAACCTCTGCCGACCAATGGAAAAGTACAAGAAAATTGGCATGTAATGCGAAAGCAAATTTGTGTATTCATTGTGTAAACCTCAAAGATGGAGATAAAACAACAAAATATCCCCTACAAAACGCTTAAAGTTGGGCCATGTACACGCTGCAGTGGTTCTTAGCATGTTTCTATGCGGTTGCTCAGGTATTCTCAGTGCTTGTCACTGGATCCCACTCCAAAATCTCTATTATTTTCTTAAATAATCCTTGTTTTTTAAGCTATTTTTTATCACGTTTGAGCAATACTAACAGTGATCCTTGACTTAGAAAACCCCTCTAACTGTAGTATTTCTGATGTTGTGGCAGAAACTATGGGATACACCGATTAGGTATCTTTGGAATTTTAACGATTCTGATTCTTATCGATTTCTACTTTCGATTCCAATAAGCAAAAAAAAAAAAAAAAACGTAGATATCATTCACTTTATTCTAAGTCTTACTGCAAAACAAGAGTCTTCTTGCGCTTGAATGGTTTAAAGTCATATTAAAATGCACACAAAGGAATCAATAAGAGGAATTGAAATTGTCAATTTTATGACGTGTGTCTGATTCCCAACCCTTGGACCGATGCTGTGATCCCGCCAGCAAAAGTGCTGATGTTTTTCCCTTTACAAACAGTGATTCTGAGTTACCCAGCGCAGAGCTTGAAGCAGCAAAGCCTTCAGTCGATCTGATCCATTCACAAGGTCTTTCTTCAGCTTTCCGTAGTCAAGCGAAGGCAGCAACGGCACGTCTTTGGGCCTCCTGTGAGCAGGAAATAAACAGATGACAAATCGACACCTGAAGACCTTGCTCTTCTGGTTACTGCTGGGAAGTGTATGGTCTACAAAAATAGATCGTGTTTCCAAGGTCTGGTTGGATTGCATTTACAGAATTACATTTAAACGATATGACTTGGAAAGTACAAGATGCCAAAGTTAATTGAAATATTATTTAAATCAATTAAAAACATTTAAAGAATGAGTGTCTGCAAAGAATGTCGGGAATGCGATTGTTTTATCGACAGCTGTAGATTTGTTGCATATAATATTAAATATTTATAATATAATACAGCTTAATATATTTATATATACACCGTGATAAGATTTCATACAATGAAAATGATTTAATTCTGGGAAGAAAATATAGTCTTTTTTATATTTTTCTCAAACTATGTAAATGGGTCTTCTTCAAACTTGAAAAAAACGAATGTTTTACAAATGGGGCCATACAAACAGATCACCATATTTAGGGGTCTGGCATTAAAAAAAAGAAGTGTGAATCAAGTTATGTTTAGCAAATACACCCTCGATTACTCCTGAAACCACTTTCCACAATCTTTTTTATCAATCTCAAAGTAAAAATACAACTTACTGAGGTGCGACAGAAGCCCGCAGCAGTGAAGATGCCTAAAATAAGAAAAAAATATATAATTTGTTGATACATCGGGTTGCAAATAATAACTAAATGTGTGTGTGTGTGTGTGTGTGTGTGTTAGTGAACTTTTCGCTAGTTATTCAATGAGAGTCTACCTCAATGTGAGTATCCAGTAATAAACTAGCATGCGTTTTAAAACAGTTGCGGCCGCATGCAGTGGGTGGGGGGGGGGGGGGGAGTTACGAATACATGCGATGAATGCCCTGAAACAAATAAATGACCAGTCCGCAAAGCTGGAAGGTTCGAGGACAGGGGGGGGCGTTAGTGAAAGGAATTCCCCAAGATCATTATAGCGCTGCACCTGTGGGATCTGATTTCCAACGGAGCAAATTCTGGCATCTTAAGGATGCAATTAGACTCTTTCCCATGGGGGAGGGACACACCGAAACCCAGGAGAAGCTGGGTCGAGTGAGCATTGTTTGGAGAATGAGGATTGCTGGAATTAGTTTGTTTGACTGTATTCAGGTACATTACGACCTTTCCCTGTCAAATGTAAACATCCTTCTCAGAAGGGCAGTTCATATTATGCAAGTGTGACTTCAAACTGGTTTGAGGAGAACATTCCGGATCGCCAAAGTTATGCATGCGAACATTCCCAAGTTTGGCAGATCTTAAGTGTTTGCTTAGGATATTTGCAGTCGGTCTGCGTATGTGGATTTCACAATGAGGGCTTGCACATAATTAGCGTATCCTGGTTGAAGGAAGTGAAATATTAGTACAATTTAAAATAACTATTCAAATATATGTCAGAATGTAAATGTCAAAGCTGTGTTTTCAGCATCATTACTCCAGTCTCCAGTGTCACATGATCCTTTAGGAATCATTTTAATACGCAAGAAACTTTCAATGTTGCTTATTTGATCAACGCCACACACCAGCCATATTGTGTCATTGTAAGAATCACAATCGTTTCTTAAAGGTGTTTTGCAACCACATTTTTTTTAAATGATTAAGTATTGTTGTCTTATGGAGAATGTTGAATTAAGTTGGTATAATACTCATTTTTGGCATATTTATTTTTTGCAAAGTCCTTCCTCCTTTCTTCAACATAATCCGGTGACTCATGTTTCTAAAGCACAAAAACTGGCACTGTTGACAAGCGTAGGCGAACATGAGAGTTGTTTATCTGATGCCTGGAAGTCACAGATTATATCAAAAGGGAAAAGGAAATATTTGTATGATATGAGATGCAATATATATAGAATGGTTGTCCACTCTGGGGAACTAGAGACAAAAATACTAAGCAGTCGTCAAAGTAAATCAGTATTATGTGCTTCCTTTGAGATTAAGCAACAATGTACATGCCTGTTGGACAAAGTGGATCATTCTTAGACTGACCAAGAATGTACGTCCCATGACACTAAGGCGGTCTAATGGGAACTAGATAAACTAGAAGGCTTTGGGACGAAATACAAAGGAGGAAGAAGACTACGGCTAATGGTTACGCAGGCAAGACCAGGACGGCAGGGAGTACGACGATGAAACATTCAGCAACTTACATATCCGTCATCATAAGGGCTCATAGAGTAATATCCCTTCATGAACAGATGGTCAGACACACACAAACAAACACAGGAAGATGTGATTGAGGACACACTCGCTCCAGAAGCAAGTCAATTATCAAGCATTTTAGGGAATGTCAGATTATCCAACCGCTATGCGATTCTTTAGAGGCTCTGAATGTGAAAAATGTCGGGTTTTGAATATTACAAATATTATTATGTAATACTTTAGTTGCTTTAAGTTAATAAATCATGATAGAAGCTGAAAAAACTATATCCATTAAAGCAATACATTAAAAAAAAGCTCCAATTAGTGTATCTCTAAAGGTGCGTTCACATTAGTAAACTTTCAATGTAATTTCGCCGGCTAAAAGGGTTCACTGTCCATTTTTAAAAGTGTAGCGACGTATTAAGTACAGCTCACACAAACCGAATGAATTACCGTTATTCTCAATGGTAGTTCTTTACTGTAATAATGTGAAAAAGATTGTTTTTATTTAAATGAGCATTAATTAAAGTGATAAATGCTACCATAATCTATAACTGTCCATTTTTTATTCGCATTACGGTAATGAGAATTAGATTTCCATGCATTACGGTAATGACAATTTGTAAATAAATGTGCTTAATTGTTTAGAATATAGTCACAATGCAAAAGTCATAATAGTTTTAAAATAAGCTTATTTTAGTTGCAATATTATTTATTATATCTTTATTTTGATTTTGGGGTAATTCACCAAATATGAATCACACTGTCTGAACACACTAGTGAAATTTTTAGCGAAAAGGTACAATTTTGTACCTTTTAACTGTCAAAAATCTGAACAAGTTGTGTTCCAGATGTTGATATCCCAAAGGTTGATATCTCAAAAAAGAGCTTTCAGTGAGATTTTATTTGGGCGCAGTATCAAACCTTTTCACTAAGTGGACAGCCAAGCTTCCTTACTGACCATATAAGGGCGCCTCCATTTTCCTATATGTTTTGAGTGATCTGATTCTGAACCATGTATTTCCATAATTTTCATACCATTTATGAAGTAGACATGCTATTCAGGAGTGGTATGGGTGGTTTCTACCATTCTTTCCTGATTTTTCATTGCTATTCAAAATAAAGGCCTAAACACACCTAATAAATATCAATATTCTTGTTGCAAATTAATAAATTACTGCTCCTCAGTAATTCATTTTTAAAAAAACAACCACCAAATATGAAAACTAGAGATTGTAAGCTTTCAAATGATATTTAGTTAGTCAATATTACTTTAGGTTTTTACTAAGATATTATTGTTCTAAATATATAATGGCAACAGTTAAGGGGTTAAATGTAAGAAACGGGGTAGTGGGATGAATAATAATGAAAGGTACATCTTTTATAACACCATGTCAAAGAAGATATGAAAAATCAAATTGCACTTAAAATTAAGCTTATTTTAGGATTTCTATGATTTTTGCAATTGTTAATCATTAGCTTTATGATGATCAAGCACATTTATTTCCAAATTGTCATTACTGTAATGTGATGACAATTGTTTTTTTTTTACAAATTACATATTCTGGTAGTGTTCGCCACATTATTTTATGCTGACTCAAAATTGTTTTTATTAAATATTATTATGGTAATGAATCACCAAAATATCAAACATAACATTTTTGGATGCATTATGATAATGAGAATGGATTTTTTTACACAAAAGATGTGAGGCACAACGGTCAAACACGCTTAGTTTACATTGAAAAACTATGGAAAAGCAGCGAGAGGGAATGAAAAAATAAAAAAACTAGTTATGTGTGCAAATTCATAACTGTGGTGTCAAGTGTGTTGCAGAAGCTATGTCATGACGGACATGAGCAGATTTAAAATTTCTCTGTTTCTGTGCTCTCAATAAATTTGTAACTACTTTCATGACAATTAAGCATTTTTTGTTGTCCAATCAATTCTTATTATTAATGTAAAAAACACACACACAAAAAACATTACCATAATGCATCCAGACATTTTATTTTTGAGACTGTTTTGTAATTCACATTACTGGTATTCTCAATGTTGATTCATTACTGTACGGAAATTAAAGTGGCTAATAATACCACAATCACATATTTAAAATTTGCATTACGGTAATGAGAATTCCATTTTTATGCATTACGGTAATTACAATTTTGTAAAAAAAAAAAAAAAGTGCTTAAATATCATAAATATAATGTCACAATGCAAAAGTCATAATAGTTCTAGAATTAGCTGATTTTACGTACAACATGATTTATTATGCCTTTATTTTTAATGTAGTCATTCATTTGGGATGAGATTTGGGTGCAGTGTGAACAAAGCCTAATATTTTGAACAGTTTTTGCAACTTTTTATCCAACACTCTGGTAGCCAAATGCATTTAAAGTTGTATTGCTATCTAGGATTCACAAAAACACAGAGTGAACGCAGAGACTCACAGTGCCGGGTCTGGTGAAGTCTACACTCTGAGCAGCGCTCGGTCTCACGCGACTGTTGAAGAGCTGCATACACACTCCCTGCAGGTACTCTGGGGAGATCTGCAAAACATCAACCACATTCCCTAGAGAGTTTTAGCTTTGTCATGTGTAATTATCAGATTTTTTTTGGATTTGTGGGTGTAATGTGGGTCTTGAGGTTTGCTTGCCATCTTTCCATGGACTGTGGCCTCCAGTGAATCCACCAGATCGGCCGTGACGCCGATGAGGTTGTGATGGTCAGCCTGCAGCTTGGCGAATCTCCTCATGTAGATCGTGGCCTTCCTTTCTGCCTCAGTCACATGGAGCTGCATTTGCTGAATCACTTCTGGAAGACAAAACACACAAAGTCAAATCAGGGGTTGGTGTGCATGCATGAGGCAAAAGAGTCACATCAGGACAGAAAGTTAACAATTTCAGGGTATGACAGTGCATTTGAACCTAAATTGACACTAAAACAGCTTAATAAAACCATCAGTATTTACAAAATTCTTCATATTGTTATTATTATATTATATTTAGTGCGATCAAATCGATTAATCGCATCGAACATAAAAAGTTTGTAAAAATGTGTGTACGTAGAAACACACTCACTCACTCACTCACTCACTCACACCTTTGTGTTAGATGTGATTAATCACGATTAATCACATCGAACATAACATTTTGTAAAAATGTGTGTAGAAACAAACAATCACTCACTCATTCACTCACTCACTCACACACACACCTTTGTGTTAGATGCGATTAATCACGATTAATCACATCGAACATACAATTTTGTAAAAAAAATTGTGTAGAAACAAACAATCACTCTCACTCACTCACTCACTCACTCACTCACTCACTCACTCACTCACTCACTCACTCACTCACTCACTCACTCACTCACTCACTCACACCTTTGTGTTAGATGAGATTAATCACATCGAACATAAAAGTTTGTAAAAATGTGTGTATAAACAAACAAACAATCACTCACTCACCTTTGTGTTAGATGCGATTAATCACGATTAATCACATCGAACATACAATTTTGTAAAAAAATTGTGTAGAAACAAACAATCACTCTCACTCACACCTTTGTGTTAGATGCGAATAATCACATCGAACATAAAATTTTGTAAAAATGTGTGTAGAAACAAACAATCACTCTCACTCACTCACTCACTCACTCACTCACTCACTCACTCACTCACTCACTCACTCACACACTCACACACTCACTCACTCACTCACTCACTCACACACTCACTCACTCACTCACTCACACACTCACTCACTCACTCACTCACTCACTCACTCACTCACTCACTCACTCACTCACTCACTCACTCACTCACTCACTCACTCCTTTGTGTTAGATTGATCACAATTAATCGATTTGACAGAACTAATTATATTATATTATAATATTAGGAAACACTTTATTTGACAGTGTCTTTGTTATATGTTACATGTACATATGCAACTAACCCTCAACCAAATCCTAATCCTACCTACATGTAGTTAATCAATATTACTCAGTACTTAAATGTATAACTACACTGTATCAATGACACCTTCAAATAAAGTGTAACCTAATATTATATTATAAAAAAAATGAATTTACAACCCGACTGGAGATTCAGGACTAAAACTAATTCCTTTATATGCTTCCCTCAGCTTGTGACCAATGAATTTGACCAACAGACATTTGTGATACTAGATAACGATTTTGTAAAAATCTTCATTTTTGTTATTATTAAAAAATAAATCCTTATATAATTTATATCATGTTAACCAAATATAAAATATTGTAAGTTTTTCTCTGACAGGTGCAATTTCATATGCACAGAAAAACAGAAACAATCCCATTATTAGGGACAAAATTATGCCAAGTTTAATTAAACAATGAATTATTATATTAGAATTGAGCTAATTTGGGGCCCTACCAACAACACTACAGTAACAATCTAGGAACTGCTTCAGAATAACTCACCTTTGTTGCCTTTTCCACCATCGTTCTGGTTTCTTTGCGTCAAGGAGTTATGCCAACGAGTCAATTTTCATTTTGATGGATTAATGTCAGCGATTTTCCATCCCCTTAAACTTCATTAGTTTGCTCATTAAACATCATTCAGAGGACTTGTTTTCACAATCCACAGCCCATTGTTCTGACACAACACTAGAACATGTGCATTTTAGGACTATATACAATACACTTGCACATTGTTTAATAATTATGCAATCATAATCCTCAGGCTTTCCAATATTAGGACAGAGATTCAGCCATCAATAGCTGAGGAAGACAATTATTATTGTTTATTGTAAAGCAGCTTTTGGTTGCTATCATAAATTCAATGGTGCTCTAACACAATTACTTATTAAATGCTCACGGCTATTTCAGGTCAAACTATTTAAGGGGGGTGACGTGTCATGACATTACCGGTTTCAAAGGCATGTTTCACTTTTAATATGGCTGATACTTAGGGTTAGTGATTTGAACATTCCATTTTTATTACATATTTGTTTTAATTATTGCTTTAAAGTAAAAGGAAATACTACACACTGCCATTAAGAATTGAACAGGCTCTCTCATGCTCACCAAACTGCATTTTGTTCTGCTTAATATCTTTATGGAATCTGTGATACATTTTTTGCAGAATTCTTTGATTTCTGAAATCAAAGAAAAAAAAAAAAAGTTCAAAACAACAGCATTAGTTTGAAATTAAAAAAGGTGTAACATTATAAATGTGTTTATTGTCACTTTTGTTCAATTCAATGCATGCTTAATTTTTTTTTAAGTATTAAATATTATTTTAAAATAAAACGCACTGGGCCCAAATTTTTAAACGGCAGTTTATATACTCTAATAGTAAAATTATTCTAATAATATATTTTTTATGGTTATTGAAACATAATTTTATGACACTTCTTATTTAATTATTAGTCCAGGTGAAACTCGAAAAGTTTGAATATGGTGCAAAAGTTCATTTAATTCAGTAATTCAACTTAAAAGGTGAAACTAATATATTATATAGACTCATTACACGCAAAGTGAGATATTTCAAGCCTTTATTTGCTGTAATTTTGATGAGCTTACAGATTATGAAACCCCCAAATTCAAAATTAGAATATTGTGAAAAGTTTTTCATAAGCTGTAAGCCATAATCATCACAATTATAACAAATAAAGGCTTGAAATATCTCACTTTGCATGTAATGAGTCTATATAATATATTAGTTTCACCTTTTAAGTTGAATTACTGAATTAAATGAACTTTTGCACCATATTCAAACTTTTCGAGTTTCACCTGTATGTTTTAAGTGAGATGAAGGTTATTTTAAGTCATATAAGTAGTCTAGATAGAACACATTTATTCAATAAAATGGTATGTCCTCATACAGGAGAACAATAGAGGAATGTCATTTAATAATTTCTCAGAAATATGCTCTTCATTTGCCAGCCCATAAAAAGTCCCCTTATCTTGTATTTGGATTGTTAACATCATAAACTCGTTCCCTTTTCCCTTAAACAAACCACTAGTCCTCTGGTAAGAGACAAAATTCAGGAAAAATATGTTCATCATAAAATAAAATCATGTTGGTGGCCATGTTGAGATCACATGACCAGCAGAATACTGATTTATCTTCATTATCAGATACACTCTAAAAAATACACTCTAAACCCAACGGCTGGGTTAGTCCATATTTGACCCAAATTTGGGTTAAAACAACCCAGCATTTTTTAGAGTGTACCTTTGTGCATTTACCACTACTGTTGTGTTAACCTGTAAAACACTGTTAAATATATCAATAAATCATTCACCATATACAACACTTCTGCTTTTTTCTGCATGAGATTAGAAAAGGGACATTCGATAAGGTTCAATCAGTCAATAAAAGTTAAACATTTTAATTTCCTTCTGAGAACAAATGTAATTATTACCCAGAATTAATTAAAACTACTTCCTACTTTCCACTAAATACTTCCCACTGGACAAAGGTGTGTGTGTGTGTGTGTGTGTATATATATATATATATATATATATATAAATGGGGAAAAAAAGGATACATATAAAGTCAAAAGCCTCGGTTTGTTTGACGCTTTCAGAGTCACTGAAATAAACTTCTCCAGCCTTTCTCTCAACTCCGGCATCCAGGAATCCTATGATCAAGTAGAAAAAAATATGACAACACTTTAAAACTTCTGCAATCTCCATCAAGCGGCATGAACAGATGTTTGCCACACATAAATATGTTCATTTCTCAATATGCTAGTGTGACGACTGTATCTCTTATCCAGAACTCAGTCTTCAAAGCAATTTTTTCCAATGGCTTTTAATGAGCTGGTGTTATGGAGGTTGTTAGTATGTGTGTGTGTGTGTGTGTGTGTGTGTGTGTGTGTGTGTGTTGCACCTGGAAGAGCTCCTGGAAGGACGGGTGCACCGTGGGATTGGGCACAAACGGCAGGGCGTAGAAGGGCAGGAACTCAGTGGTCTGGCTCAGCGCCGCCCCTCTGGTCTCCAGGTACTGCTTAAAATGTGTGATCCTGTTCTCAAACTCTCCTTTATCCTGCATTACACAGTTATGTTTTCACATTAAACAAAAACGTTACTTGCATCTTGCCTGAAAGCCTATACAATGTCTTCTAAATATTGATTTACGTCACGCATTCGACTGAACGGGAGGTTTGCTTGGATATGTTATTGTATGGGGACATCTGTTGGTCGAACAGCGTACATGCATTGTATATTTACCTGGGTCAACACAGTAATTTAATGTGAAAGTAATAGGTCATTTTATTTCCATTACCAAAAGTAAAGTGCTCTTACGTGACTTCCTACGGGGGATTTCAGAGGGAAGATTGTGAAATGAATTTGTAAGTAGAATTCCAGCTTCTGTGCCACTGGATCACAATCCCGAATCTCTGCAGGAATATTTTTAGCCCACAGCTCAGAGAATACCTTATAGTCTCCATCATTAAATGAGCTGAGAAAATCATCCTACAGGAAAGAGAAGGACAAAAAAGTTATCAAATTATGAATTCACTTTATTTAGGAAATAAAAATGAACTTTTCAGTTGCTTTTGAAAAAAATAGTATCTTTTTAAATTCACAAATACTAGCACTCTGATCACTACGTACATTTTTTCAAATGAATTATACCTCATTTTAAACGCTTATTCTTTTAGAAATAAAAAAAATGCTTTGTAAAATACTTGACAGCAGTGATGAATGGGGACTAGGGCTGAACGATTAATTGCATTTGCGATAATATCGCGATATGATGAAACGCGATTTTGTAATCGCAAAAGCTGCGATTACTCTCTGGTCACGTGACACGCGATAGTAAAGCAATCTGCACTGCAGATGAAGCATCAACTTGTTACGCTACGGATATAGGCCTGGCATAGGCTACAGGAAAGAACAGTTTGTTTAATTTATGTGATTGTGTTATAGATTCTCTTCAACGATTCTGTATGGATTCAGATAATTTCAGAATCGAGACTGAGCTTAGTTTTAAACACAGATGCGTTGCGTGTTGACGCCGCGTGTGCTTTATACACAATTCTGCTTGCTTCTAATTCCTCTGTCACATACACACACACACACACACACACACACACATTCGAACCTTCCGAAAAAATAGTCTTTCATAGGCTACAGATCGGAAAAGTTGAAGCGAAGGACATTCGCGGGCTTCATTGCACTAGAAGGGCACTCGCTGTGAAATACGCGCGCTTTGCTTGATGTTACAGTGCGCGGTCCCGCCCGCCGGTATTTTCCTTACAAATGCTCTATAAAGGCATCATATGTCTTTTGGAATGCAGTTGGCTTATATATTAAAAATAAAAACATGAAAACCATCGACAGAAGCTGCTTTCAATTTCAAATACTCACGCCCGCTTTGTGAAGAGCGCTCTCACATGCGGCTGTGAGCGACTCTGTCTACGTGTTTAGCCTACTTGCATCTCAAAATGCGTTTATGACGCGAAATTAATGTAAACAGTCAGTTATGTCTTAAGGTATTAAAAGGACAGGACAAACCACATCTTATATTTCAAAAGAGATCTGTGCATTAGTGTGAAGCAGCTTATCGTATCTAAACTGAGAAAGAAAAATCACAGCTCTTGAATGGAAAACATTCAGACTACTCTTAAATACTGAAGCACTCTTTGTTTATTGCTTGTAATGTTTTTTTCCCCTTTTTGTTATTGATAACTTTTATGTTTTGAAGCTATTCGTTTATAGCCTATTTAAAATTATTAACATGTAACTGTATTAATTTCGTTTTTTAATGTGTAATTATTTTTAAAAGTAGCCTACTTATAATTACATATGTAATTAAATAAATATTTAAAGTTTTATTAATAAGATTCATTAAATAAAAAAGTTGATCGGCTCATTCCCACCCATATTTTACAATGATTTATTGCTTGTGTTTGTTGAATAATATAATAGATTAAGAGCTTAAAAAATAATCGCATATTAAATCGCAATCGCAATATTGGTAAAAATAATCGCAATTAGATTATTTTCCAAAATCGTTCAGCCCTAATGGGGACACTGAGTTTTTTTTTTTTTAACATACAAATATATATAAAATATATAGATGACAGACAGACAGACAGATATAGACAGACAGACAGACAGACAGACAGACAGACAAATAGACAGACAGACAGATGAGAGACAGACAGATAGACAGACAGATATAGACAGACATACATAGACAGATAGATAGACAGACAGACAGATGAGAGACAGACAGATAGACAGACAGACAGATAGATAGATAGATAGACAGATAGAGAGACAGACAGACAGACAGACAGATGATAGATAGACAGACAGACAGACAGACAGACAGATGATAGATAGATAGATAGATAGAGACAGACAGAACGATATAGACAGACATACATAGACAGATAGATAGACAGACAGACAGATGAGAGACAGACAGATAGACAGACAGACAGATGATAGATAGATAGATAGATAGATAGATAGATAGATAGATAGATAGATAGATAGATAGATAGATAGATAGATAGATAGATAGACAGATAGAGAGACAGACAGAACGATATAGACAGACATACATAGACAGATAGATAGACAGACAGACAGATGAGAGACAGACAGATAGACAGACAGACAGACAGACAGATAGATAGACAGACATAGACAGACAGACAGACAGACAGACAGATAGATAGACAGACAGACAGATGAGAGACAGACAGATAGACAGACAGACAGACAGACAGACAGACACACAGATAGATAGATAGATAGATAGATAGATAGATAGATAGATAGATAGATAGATAGATAGATAGATAGATAGATAGACAGATAGTTTATAATAAGATAATTATAAGCACTGCAGATGACTGTATCTGATCTGCACACTGCATGTGATGTTGTCTGTGACTGAGATCAGAGATTCTCACATGAGTGATGATGGTTCTGGAGTCTCGCCGTGACGCTCCTGAGCTTTTGAGGGCCGGTTTTCCTTTGCGTTTGAGTTCCTTTTCAAACACTCTCGCAGTCTCTTCAAACTCGCCAAACTTCAGATACTGTAAACCGTTACGTCATTTGTCATTATATGTCTAAATTTGTGAAATATGACTTAAATAAATACACTGATAAAAGTGCTGTAAACCCACCTCATTGATCATGGACAGAAGATCACTCTCACTTGCCAGATTCTCACCCATCTTCTCAGATTTTCTGGAGCTCATTGATCCACAATCTAAACAAAACAACAACATATACATTAATAATACTGGAACACAGGGAAGAGCACATAGAAAACATTACATCTCAAGACGAAGATATCACTGCTAAATACTATATAATACTTGTATATATTATAATAAACAGCTTTATGCTGGCTAGGCTGTATGTAATCTCTGAGAAAACCGACACAAAACAAACAAAATACATAATTTGCTTTACAAATAAGTCACTTGAGGACTGTTTTCCTATCTTCAGTCCAAGGCAAAACAAACGCAGAATAAACCGACTTATATATGCTGCTGAAAACACTACACATATTGTTAGGTGTATAATAATGAGCAGAATACACATATATACGTTAACGTGTATAACCCATACAGTTACGTTAGCTAGCTTGTTTGATAGCCAGTTTACAGTCTGAGTATAACAGAACTCACCTCATTAAGAATATTTGAATGTACAACCGTTGCTCAACATATCTGATGTGTTTTATGTCAAATCTGTCGAGAAATATATACTATTAAAGATGATTTCCGCGGGATAAACAGAAGCTGTTTGGCTAACTGTGGCGGTAACCATGAGGAAGACGCTTTCTCCTAACAACCCCAACGAAACTATGGTTGCCGGAAATCAGTGTCGTAAAATGTTTGTAGTTTAACGTGAGATAAAATGTAGTCTTTTGTATTTTTCTCGATGATCCCTTTGGCTTGAGAGTTTTTTTTCCCAATAAATGAAAATTATTGTTTTTTTTCTTTGAGAATGGAATTATTATATTCAACATTGGCAATTATTTTATGTCGCGAAAGCCTTCTAAAAATACGTTATATTTATATATTCTTATTTGTGTATTACTTTGTCTAAAAAAGTTTTTTCTTTTACTACGACTGTGTCATTTACTACGACGGTAGACTATTTATATATTTTTTTCAGCAAAGTAAAATATATATTTTTTATCGTAGTAAATTCGCGCCATGAACCGGATGCAGTAGTAAGTCACGTGGCCGGAGATGAAGCACATTGTTTCGCGGCATGTTTCATATTTTTGTTGAATGAGAAGAGAGTTGTTTATTTATACAGTTGTTCTCTCACATTTTTAACTGGAACGATATCAATATCTGGAGAAAGTATGTCACATGTGCAGAAAAGCGTTTATTTAAAACACTATAATGTACTTGATACTAACGAGGGTGTTAGTATGAGGCTGTATGGAACATCGACATGTAATTCATTCATATTTTACAGAGTCACGTGTTAAATATTGTTTTATTTGACCAGGATAATACATCGCCAGTTTGAGGACAGATGGCTGGGATTCTGTTTGAGGACATCTTTGATGTGAAGGATATTGATCCGGATGGGAAAAAGTTTGATAGAGGTGAGCATATGAATTTAATGTTTACTTCTTTAAGAAATAACGTTACTCCTTTTCACGATATCCATTATTAAAGTAGTATTTGTATAATAAATTTGTATTTACTTTACACTGGCGGCCAAAAGTTTGGAATAATCACGTTTTTATCAATCCAATGTATCCTTATTGAGTAATATTTCACAATATTACTATATTTTTGAGCAAATACATGCAGCCTTGGTGAGCAGAAGACTTTTTTCACAAACATAAAAAAAAACTTTTGACAGTGAGTGTTAACATTACAAAATGCATTAATAAATTAAAGACCTATTTAAGTTTATTTGTTAATGTTTTTAATGTAAGTTTTCTCTTATGTAAATGCTACATTAATAATTGATACTGAGCATTCAACAAAAAGTTCTGAGCTCAAAAAGTTTAAAATTAAGTATTTAATGCTACTTTAATAATGAATATTGGGAAGACTACAACTAAATAAAAACATATCATGCTCTATAATATTGCTATATCCACTACAAAAGACCAGAACAATATTTGGTTTCACTTTATTTCTATAGACACTCTTCTGATTATAAGTAACTTTGCAACTACATATCCATTAACTCTCATTCGAGTATTAGTAGACTACTTACACTATTATTAACCCGAACCTAATACTCTACTAATACTAATATGCAAATGACTGCTAGTTGACATTTAGTTGCAAAGTTTCTGAAAAATGTCTAAAGTACTTTTAAATCAAACTCAGTGTCGTCCAAATGCACTGGCTATCTATAACATACAAATATTAGAAGTTCATATTTGTTTTGTTGTTTTTAGTGTCTCGTCTTCACTGTGAAAGTGAGTCTTTCAAAATGGACCTGATCCTTGATGTGAACATCCAGATTTATCCTGTCGATCTCGGTAAGTCCTTGATGTTCAGTTGTCAGTCCAGTTGTCATGTCACTATTATTAATATATATATATATATATATATATATATATATATATATATATATATATATTTAGGGGTGTAACGTACACATACATGACGGTTCGATACGTACTTTGGTGTTGAAGTCACGGTTCGAAAGCTAAACACGAAATTGCTTTTTTTTTTGCAATTATTTTTATTACACAATGTGTTTAATTAAATGCTATCTATCTATATATGCTAAAAATCTATCTTTGCTAATGCTGTAAACTATATAGGGAGCCCTTAATTTCACATTACTATAATATTAAAGTTTACAATTAACAACAGAGAAATTATTAATTAAGGTGCTATTTAATTGTAGATCTAATAAACACTCAAATAAAAAAAGGTATTTTAAATTGCACATAATAAGGCATTAACTTCTAAATATAATTATAAAGTTATTTTTCTACACCAATTAAAAAATATATATAATCATTTACACAGTGGCTGTCATAACTCGCACATCTCAGACAGCGCACAAATATTGACTTCTCTTTCAAGTTTTGTGCTTGGACAAATTTGGACGCGCACATTTACACAAAAATGATGTCAACGTGCCCATCTTGGTGAGTATCCAGGCAGACATCAAGTAAGTGTCGTGCCTAACAGCGCCCATCAGCCGTGACTTATTCACGATACAGCACTTGCCTCGAGTACCTTATTGCTTTTATAAAACGGTTACCACACAATACAAATATTAAAGCCGAAAAATATTTATCTATGCAACTTTCATGAAGTAAAGTCACTAAAAGCCTTCCTTCCGCTGGAAAAAATAGTCCCTGACCGTGAACAGCAACAGAAGTTACATACATTATTTCGCCAATAGATGGCGGCAAAGACTGTCTTTATGAGTGAGTCAGTCCGTAGAGAAGACTTTTACATTGAAAGGACTCAAACTTGTGATCATGGAGAAGGAAGATGCGACTGACAGATGACTATGGGCTCGGCAAAACCCCTTAACTGTTAAAAAGACAAGATATCGCAGCGGACATTCAAACGGATTTATTTATTATGAATATATAGGACTGACCTATAGGGAAATGCTATATCTACTGTAAATGCAGGAACACTCGCTCACTCGATCTCTCACAATACTCTACTATAGCTTCAATGAATGTGTTTACGTTGCTAAGAGCGGTTGCTAGGGGTGTTGTGTAGTGATACATATAACCGTTGGGTGAAGCGGTCATAGCCGTGTTTTATCTTGAATCAAACACAGCTATTGACCAATCAGAATCAAGGATTGGAACTAACCGTGAAACCATAAAGTGAAAACTATGACGGCAAATCAATGTCTAAAATAGCCCGAGCGCACAACTGATGCTGGCGCGCGCGGTAAATGACTTCCGCGAGAGGATAACAGATCTACACGCGTAGAAACGGGAACTCGCGAGCTCATTCAAACCCAGCGCATTAATGTGTGATGTAGGGCTGTCAATCTTCCTCTATAATACTATTCGAATTTCATTCCTTATTTTATTTAATATTCGAATAATATTCGAATATTAAATGCTCAAATTACACAGGCTTATGAATCGTCAATGCCACTATAGCATTTGGTTGTTGTTACACGTTCTGTCCACTAGAGGGACAGCTAACATTACAATAAACATTTAGAAACGAAACGGGTGATCGCGTTTTTTTTATTAACAATAAAACAGCGGAAAAAAATGAATGACTTTAATTTGGCAACTTTAATGGACATTTTTCCACTGATCAGTTGTCTGCTGGTGTCAGAGTTTCACAACTCAGTCAGTGATTGTTGTGCGGCTAGGAACCGTGTACCATTGGCTCAAGCTCGTGAATAAAAACTTTAAATCCAGACCCCTGCGTGATGTTGATCTGTCTCATATCTTTACAGATAAACCGTGTCAGTTTGTCTGTAATCGCCTTTTGGCAGACAGCTGGTAAGCCCCGTGATGAAGAGAGAGGCAGAAAAGAAGTAATTCTTGCCTGTTATAGCAGCGGTTCCTTGGACAGATCGCCTAGCTTGTCAGGGTGTAGCGTTGTCAGATGTGCCCTAATGGTGCGTTCACACCGGACGCGAATAGCGCGTCAGGCGCGAGTGATTTCAATGTTAAGTCAATGCAAAGACGCGTTACGCTCTTGACGCGCGAATGGACAGTGGTCAAGCGTATAACTAGACGCGGCAGGCGCGAATTTGACGCGCTGTTCGCGTCCGGTGTGAACGCACAGTAAGGTTTCAAGTTGAGGAGTGATATTTCATTCAGATTTAGCATATTCTGCAAATTGCCACTTCTTTATTTGTGATTTTCCCATTTATGATTTGAAATCCAAACACCTTCCACACATCGCTTCTCAAATTGTCAGGAGTGGTGATCTCCGTTTCCGTGGAGACAGTCCTCGCCGCCATTATTGACCGTATTGTTATGACGATGCAGCGTGGATAACGCGCACAATTGTGTTACGATTAAAAAATGTATTGTTTATCAGACGAAACAAAAGCATTTCATATTCACATGCGTGTGTAAGCCAAGTTGGCGAGAAAGGCAAGATTGCATATAAAAAAAAGAAAAGCAATATTCGAATAGTAACTTCAGCATTCGAATAGTATTGATTTTTTAAATATTCGAATTGTATTCGAATTTCGGAATTCGTTCCAACAGCCCTAGTGTGATGTGATTCAATGCATTGTTAATATAGAATAGATTCTTACCAGATACTTTATTAACAGAAAGTCTTATTGCATTGTGTTGTGAAGAGGTTTTTACAGACTGTAATGACGCATTTCATGGTTATTAGCATTGCAAATTGACCCAAATAATAAACTCATGTCTCAAGTCAAGTGAATTACGGGTCATTGGACAGGCGTCTAATCGGAACTGACTTCCGGAAAAGGGGAAGTAACCAATGACATTTGAGGTTATTAAAACAGTAAGCCCCTCGACTGCCAAAAATAAAAGTGTTCATGTGCAGATCATGGGTTTGAATGAGCTCGCGAGTTTCTACGCGTGTAGATCTGTTATCTTCTCGCGGAAGTCATTTACCGAGCGCGCCAGCATCAGTTGTGCGCTCGGTTATTTTAGTCATTGATTTGCCGCCATAGAAAAACAGTCGAGAAAGATAACGCGTGTGTAACCGTGTCTGGATCCGTGCATCAGGTCTTAAAGGTGTCATATAATTATGCCCCTTTCACAAGATGTGATATAAATCTATGGTGTCCCCAAAATGTGTCCGTCTTTTAAACTCAAAATCCCCCCCAGATGATTTATTATAGCTTGTCAAGTTTGTTCTTTTTTTGGGTGTGAGGAAAATCACGCTGTTTTTGTGTGTGTGTCCCTTTATATGCAAATGAGCTTGTGCTCCGCCCCCGTTCAGAAGAGCCAATCGGAGCTTCGTTCAGATACAATAACAAAACACAAGAATAGTCTCACTCATCCAAGATCTCAGAAATAACCAGTAGCGAGTGCGGCCTTACGGAGAGACTCAGGGTTCACCTTTTAGACGCACCTGGACGTTTCTGAACGGAAACGCAATCTGATTGGCTTATCTTTGACATGCTTGCAGAGAAAGGCTTAGCAAAACAAACTTACTGGGTTTGACTTTTCTCATTTTTCTGGATTGGTAGATGCAGGGGAACTCAGTCATAGCACTTAAACACAGAAAAAGTCAGATTTTCATGATTTATCACCTTTAAAGTGACAGTAGCCTAATATTCCTGCTGTCTGTGTTTTTAATGTTAATAACAACAACAAAAGACAATGAAAACACTCTTGATTTAACCCTCTGGGGACTGAGCCCTTTTTGCGTCTCGTTTTCTCTATTTTTACATTTGGGCTTATAAACCATATGTAATGGAGATGGAACACCATGTGTTTGGTATCTATGGATTCAGAAGACCCTAAGCTAACATAAGCATGCATGTAATGTGTTTATAAAGGAAGTATGAGTGAAAAATGTACAATAATCGAGAGAATTTCAAAAACGAAAATTTGATTTTTTGTCATTTATTACTGAAAATCACCCCTCACACAACAAATAGTGAACAGTTTTTGAAACCAAAAAAATATTTGTCAAAACCCTTTGCTTGACAGACATTTGTAATTGTTCAATCAAATGTGTTAAGAACAATGAAATAAGGAACTTTTTTTACAAACAGTCCCAGGCGTGAAAAAGCGTCTGCTTCGAACCTAAATGAGACCTGCTAGCTCTGAAGAACAGACACACTCACAACCTGGCAGATTTACTTTGCAGTAATTGTTCCAGAGCTTGTTCTTGTACTGCTTGCCATCATAAAAGTGCTAAAACAATACAATAATAATGCTATTTAAGTTACTCTGTCTCTCTCTTATATAGATCTCTGTGCGCTCTGTAATACTCCGCTCCGTTCGCTATCTGTCTCATTCTCCGTCCACATGACGCTGTTTGTTTGTACATGTTGAAGGCTACAGAGTCCTCCGATTGGCTAGAATACGTCATGGTAACCTTCTTCTGATTGGGTAAAAAAAAAAAAATCCTCCCAGCGGGCAATTTTTCCATTGGTGGAGTTTTGCCTAACAACATCGATTTCATTGGCCTTTTTATGCAGTGGTATTGCGCAACAGTGTATAATACAAACGGGATATCACTGTTTTCAAGCAGAATCTGAGGAAGACGGCAAAAAAGACCGCACCTCTCTATCATTAATAGTTTTGAAGATAATTGCACATTTGTAAAAGTATGCCTTTTTGGGCGGTACCGCCCTCAATTTGTCCCCAGAGGGTTAAATAGCTTTTGTAACATTAATCTTTAATTTATACAGTTAAATAAATGTTATTTTACATTTGATCTCTTTATTCAATTTCTGTACCTGAAAACTAATGTTGGACCAGAAAAACACTGTTTATTTTATTCGTATCTTTGATCTATTGAACAGGTGAAACTCGCCAAAATTATAATATGGTGCAAAAGTTCATTTATTTCAGTAATTCAACTTAAAAGGTGAAACTAATATATTATATAGACTCATTACATGCAAAGTGAGATATTTCATGCCTTTATTTGTTATAATTTAGATGATTTTGGATTACAGATTATGACACCTTTTCACAATATTCTAATTTGGGGTCTTTCATAATCTGTAATCCATAATCATCAAAATTATAACAAATAAAGGCATGAAATATCTCACTTTGCATGTAATGAGTCTATATAATATATTAAGTTGAATTATTGAAATAAATGAATTGTTCAAAATCATTTTCACCTGTATTTATTGGTGCCTGTAGTTTGAATATTTTAAAACCGTACCGAAACCGTGACCTTGAAACCTTGGGCACAAACCGAACGGTGAGTAATTTGAATCGTTACACCCTAATATATATATATATACGTACCGTTTTCTCAGGTGACAAGTTCAGATTGGTGATCGCCAGCACACTGTATGAGGACGGGGACGCCGGATGACGGCGAGTACAACCCTCAAGATGACAGGCCGTCTAGGTAATCATGTGATTATGATATAAAATATGTACCTAAAAAAATTCACTAAATCAACATTTATTGGTTATAATATGCCAATATGATTCTCATAGAAAGCTGTTATTATAATGATAATAACTGGTGTGTATTGTTGCTTTGCAGGGCTGATCAGTTTGATTATGTCATGTATGGAAAGGTTTATAGGATTGAAGGCGACGAAACCTCCACAGAAAGCGGCCACACGACTGTGAGTGCGCTCAAACTTTTTGACGTTCATGAATTTTAGTCGCTCGTTTGAATGGGAAAATTGTGAATGCAATACATGAATAAGTAACGTGTGTGTGTGTGTGTGTGTGCACAGATCGGCGTACGTGTCTTACGGAGGCCTGCTGATGCGTCTTCAGGGGGACGCCAATAACCTGCATGGATTTGAGGTGGACTCCAGGGTTTATCTGCTGATGAAGAAACTTGCTTTCTGAAGGGTTTCCCATCGCTTTTCCTGATCCGTGGGGATCCGCACTTTTCAGGACTGAGGAGAGACGACGACGACTTCTTTTTTTCTTTCTTTTTTTAACATGACTTTCTTTTGATGAGAAGCTGATAATATCTGGAAACTGTGGCCCGTGGGAAATTACGTAGAGGTTACATGTTCAAACGATTTGATGAACTGTTTTCTCATGTGTTGGCCAAACGTTTTTAATCCAATCCCTATTGAATCACACTTAGATAACATTTTGTACCTTTGTTTTCTTTTAAACTGTTTATCAGTAAATGAGAAAATTGTCTAAAATACTGCATCCTGGGCTCTTTGAGGATTTAAGTGACCGCAAAAAATGACGTCCCAACACAGAAATAAATGCAGTTTAATGTAATTTAAAGGAAATAAAAGCGTCAGTGTGCGGCACAGCTTGCACTGAGAGGCTCGTAATGGAAATCATAAGACAGAAGTTTCGGTCTGGATAAAATATTTAACCCCTGCTTGTCTTTATACTGTGGCAAAAAACCAGAATTTCACATTAGAGTCCAAAATATGTTTTGAAAGGAGATACTTGATCAACATTGAATGGCAAAATACACTTTAAAACCCTTATTTGTTATTTTCAAGCAACAGACATTTAACAAATTAAATAATAATATTAAAATGAATTATATTATATATATATATTATATATATATATATATATATATAAAATTAACTTAAAAAGTAAAAAATATATCAATATATATATATATATATATATAAATGTATGCAAATTATATATTACATTTTTATTTTAAAATGTATATTTTAAAATAGTATAGATATATATACACACACACACACACAATTTTATTATTTTAAAATGTAAAATGTGTGATTTAATAAATATTTAAGTATTAAATGTGTGTGTGGTAATGTGTGTGTATATATATATATATATATATATATATATATATATTATATATATATATATATGCATGCACACACTATTTTAAAATGTATATTTTAACATTAAAAACTTAATATTCTATTACACTTAAATAATTTCACATCTATATATTTTTAAAATAAAAAGTCAAAATGTAATATATAATTTGCATAAGTGTGTGTATATATATATATGTATATAATATTTACTTGTTTAATATTATTTATTTAATTTGTTAAATGTTTGTTGCTAGAAAATAACATGGATTGTGAATTGATATTAGTTTTTTGGCATTACAAGATTCTTTCAAATGATTTTTAGTGCCATAAATTGAATATCAGTTTAACAAATTGTCAAAAGACTTTTATAGAAGAAGTACGGGCATTTGTTTGTGTTGAAAAACCCCCTTTTTTCATGTCATGGCTATGTTTTGTAATATTTTAAAAAAAGGTGAGATTCGGGTGTGCGTACTTCTCCAGATAATTTAACAGCGGGTCGAACTTATAATTATATCAACCGGAAGTGACGCCAGAGTGACGTTCGTAAGGTGCATCTGTCACTCTGTTATTAAAATCACTGCGTTCGAATAATGCACGGTGGTGGATCCATCATAACTGACGCCCGATATTCTGCGGATTTATGCGAGTTATTCTCTGCATTACATCTCAGCGACGCCCAGCGGTGTCGCTCCTCATCAGTCTGAAGTGTGCTCGGCTGTAGTGTTGCAGTGTCCGGGCTGTAGTGTGCAGTGTCCGGGCTGTAGTGTGCAGTGTCCGGGCTGTAGTGTGCAGTGTCCGGGCTGTAGTGTGCAGTGTCCGGACTGCAGTAATTGCTCGCAGTGTCCTGGTCATTATGTGCGGCGGGACGCGGTGATAAAATGGGGCAAAATCGCTGCGATAAGTTATAAATCTTGTTAAGAGGGTAAAATGGACTATAGACGCAAGAGGAGACTGACCTTCTTCACGATAGGACTGATCTTCTTAATGAGCGGCATCGAGTACGGTAGGTGGCACAGACTAACTTATGTTTACATGTATCTGTAATTCTGCATTGATGGTATAACTTTTGTCATTAATATTTAGATATACTTCAAGCTAGTACTGGTACTCCACACTAGCATGATGTTACTATGGTAACGTTACCACATCAAAATATTGATATTATGGTACCATATCTTATTGAAATTCCTTATCAAAATAAATTGATATGTATAAATATGTCAAATAATAATTTTGCGATATGTATCATGAAAATTATTAATGAATTGATTTGAATTTATATTGAAATATAATGTACTTCACACTCCACAGAATGTTTGAATTTTTAATTTGAATTGGAGTTATTTACCACACACTTTTAGTTTTAGAGAATGAGGAAGTGGAATGTGAATTGATTAAAATATTTTTTTTTTATGGAATTTGCCATACATGCCACAACATGTTCAATTTGAATTAAAATCTATTCGGACTTTTGAATTTGAATTTGAACGGATTTTGATTTTATATTAACTCAAATTTAAAATATACTAAACATGTTGAACTGAAACCTTAGTGGATTTGGATTTGAAGTAGGCCTAATGAAACAATTATCATTAATTTAACATACTATTAACATAGCCTATAGGCCTATTTGTTAAGTTAATGGGAATCTAACCTAATATTAACATATATTTGTTAAGTTAACAGGAATTTAACGTAATATTAACTATATATTTGTCAAGTTAATGGGAATTTAACGTAATATTAACATATTTGTTAAGTTAATGGGAATCTAACCTAATATTAACATATATTTGTTAAGTGAATGGGAATCTAACCTAATATTAACATTTGTTAAGTTAATGGGAATTTAAACGTAATATTAACATATATTTGTCAAGTTAAATGGAAATTTAACATAATATTTACATATATTTGTTAAGTTAATGGGAAATTTAACGTAATATTAACATATATTTGTTAAGTGAATGGGAATCTAACCTAATATTAACATATATTTGTTAAGTTAATGGGAATTTAACGTAATATTAACATATATTTGTCAAGTTAATGGAAATTTAACATAATATTTACATATATTTGTTAAGTTAATGGGAATTTAACGTAATATTAACATATATTTGTTAAGTTAATGGGAATCTAACACTTATATTTAACATATTATTTGCCAAGTTAACGGGACTCCAAAAGTGCCAATACGTTACCTTGGTAAACATTAAACTATTCATATTGCTATGTTATAAAGAAAAAAGATGTTATTTGTTATGAGTGTGCTATTTTATTTGGATTCCTTATATAAAATATAAAGGTTGCTAAATGTTTCAGTAGTCTAGACAATCCTTAATAATGTAAATCCCCCCTTCTTCTTGACCTCCATATGATAACAATACTGTCACATTCATCACGGACGTATAACGTGATGTTGCTAATAACCGTGACTGAATCGTTGCTTGTTTCTAATGCACTTGTTGCTTGTATAAGAGACAATTTCTGTCATTCCTGTCTCAGAATCGCTCTTTGTGTCCGAGATTCTTCAGATTGTTCATAATAGTGTGAGTCACAGAAGTTTCTGTATTGATAAAACTGCCGTTAATCACTAAGCTGACTGATAATAATTCGAATATCAGATGTACCAGTGATATTGACATGCAGATGTGTTGATTTCCAGCTGTGATCTTGCCCACGATATTGGCGGGTAGACCTGCAGACGTTGGACGCTGGCGCCATACTTCCTCGGCCTCAGCCTATCAGCATTCAGCTTCAGCGGGCTCCTCGCCGGGCCTCTGTTCGGCCTCTGGTCCGACCGCACACTCGGCACCAAGAAGATCATCCTCTTCGCCAATGTCTTTGAGATTGTCGGTAAGCCCGAACCTAACGGAGACTGCGCTTGCGACATCAGTGGCTTGTGGGTAACATCTCTTTCTGTCTGTCTTTAGGTAATCTCATGTATTTTATGGGATACTCCAAATGGTTATTGCTCGGCAGTCGTCTAGTTGCAGGTGAAGTATAGTGTGTGCGTGTGGTGTGTGTGTGTGTGTGTGTGCTTTAGTGATGGATCTGGTTTCTGCTGGCCTAGGTATCGGCACTGGTGCTGGATCCTCTATCTTTGGCTTCTTGACCCGAAACCACGGCCCCCGAGGATCCGCTCGACCGTCTTCGCTGCGGTCATGGCCTGCCGTCAGGCTGGGCTTCTCATTGGTAGGTGCAAAACAACCATCAGGCCAAACATGGGAAATAGGGTTGTGCAATAAACATAGTAGTCGAGACCCTTTTAGATTCAGCAACTATTCTGCTGAACACATTCTTGGGGGGAAGAAAAAAGCAGAAAAGGGTCATGTGACGCTATTATTGGGTGTGATAGAATAGGCGTACATGCTTTAATGCTAATTTGTTTATCACATATGTGACCCTGGATCACAAAAAACAGTCACATGTCGCACGGGTATATTTGTGGCAATAGCCAACTATACAATTGTATGGGTCAAACATTATCCATTTTTCTTTTATGCCAAAAATGATTAGGATATTAAGTAAAGATCATGTTGCATGAAGATATTTAGTAAATTTCCACCGTAAATATATAAAACATGTATTTTTGTGAGTGAATGCAGCACAATCGTGAATATAAATGCACAACTTTAAAGGAGATTTTCTCAATGTTTACATTTTTTTGCTCCCTCAGATTCCAGATTTTCAATAGTTGTATCTCGACCAAACATACATCATAACAAAACCTCACATCAATGGAAAGATTATTCATTCAGCTTTCAGATGATATATACATCTCAATAAAAAAAAGAATGCTCCATGTGACTGGTTTTGTGGTCACATATTGTACATTATTGCAGCACCTCTATAGAGCATCACAGTCCCGCCCACAGCCGGTGCCGGAAGTAAAAATTCAATACAATTTCTCCATAGACATTTGGGGGTATAAGCCATAAAAACGTAACCATACATGGTAGACTTAAAACCAGCAACGGCTGTACTAAGAGATTGTATATGCTCATATAAACGCCAAAAGTTCATGGGGCACTAACCTTGTTTTGAGATAAATGCCTTTTATTCGCGATGTCTTGGATAAGTACTTCATTACCCACAATCCCACAATCCCACAGTGATGCATCTGATTGGTGGAAAATCGTGGTAAACCCCGCGGAAGGTCCGTGGAAAAAACAGAGCGTTGCCATGGAAGCAGGATTCTAACAGAAGAGACGGAACGGACTGTTTTCTTTAGCGGAAGCCATATAAATAGTTTTTAAATCAATACATTCCTTTTTTAAATTATATTTTGTGTCAAATTATTGATTTATTTGGTAGGTAGCCATGTAATAAGCGGGATAATGTATAGCGAGTTGGTTGTTATAGCGAATACAGGCTGATTCAAGACCACCTCCGCTTCCGCGTCGGGCTTCATAACGTTAATTAACGTTAGCCTTTCGGGAGTTGTATTCGCTATAACAACCGCCTCGCTTTTACATTATCCCTTACTTATCGTTCACTTTAGATAGGCTACTGTAGCCTTCATATGGTATGAGTCATATCAAGTTTTTTTTTGATGCCACTGTCAAAACAGCATTTACTGAACATTTGTATAATAATTCATGGCAAGTTAATAAATTGAATATGATGGTCCAAGAGCAGACCATGCATTCAGACCGGTGGCGTTGTGCACTTTCTGGTTTTGCTGACCATCACTTTTTTAATTTACACTCGTTGTGGATATTAAGAAAATACATTAAATGTTATTACAATTAAGAATGAACTATAACTTCATGAAAATGAGCAGTGGACCTCAACCTGTCCTGTCAGCAGAGTGTCCTGTGTCATAAAGGGCTTTGAAATAAACACACAAACTACACACTGACTGAACACACATGTGTTTGACGACTGAGACTGAGCGGTGATTTGCAGTCAGGTACAAAGGCACTGCACCATGTTGCTAACGTTATCGTTAACCGCTTTCACACACGCACGCAATATAAAATACACGATGATAAATATAAAATTCAATACCTATATAAAACACTATTATTTTTATTTACACGATTACTATTGAAATAACTGCTATTAACTACACATTCACTATATAAAATTCACTCAAAAGGCTCTTTTGCGGCTGTGGCTTCAGTCGACTTCAGTGAGGCGCGGTGGTTTATGGGATGAGTAGTTCCTTCGCTCGGAAATGAAAATATGTACACAGTCTTGTACCTTTGCCTTTTTTTTGGATTTTCTCTTCGTTTTTTCACTCGAAATTATATGTTGTATGCTTATGAGTTCAGCCGTAGCTGGTTATCCTCAGACATGCTCTAAAACTCTTTAGATACAGATTTTTTGTCAATGGGAGAAATGAATGGGAAAC